>PVJI01002681.1:104494-140133 GCA_004026765.1 Micronycteris hirsuta | reverse complement strand
CGCAGCAGAGAGGAAGAAGGAGCTTATACCCTTTGCAACAGCATGGATGGAACTGGAGAGCATTATGCTAAGTGAAGTAAGCCAGGCGGTGAGGGACAAATACCATATGATCTCACCTTTAACTGGATCGTGAACAACAGAGACAGAAAGCAAGCAGGGCATGGACGGAGACATTGAAATTAAGAACTGTCTATCAATGGCCGTGGGGGAGTGGGGAGGGGACAATGGGGAGAGGCGTTTTCAGGAATCACTGTAGAGGACACATGGAGGGAGCTAAGGGGGAGGTGGGAGGCTGGGGGGGATGTGGGGGAGGGGGGAGGGGAGGGAGAGGATGCAAATAACTGTAATTGAACAACAATAAAGTAATTAAAAAAAAAGAATACTAAGTACATAAATATTTTTTACTTAGTGTTTACATAACCCTAGAAAAATGTTTGAATGCAACTGTATGAGGGCAAAAATAAAGTCGATACATTTTTAGTGACATAGAATGAACCAACTAATTTCATGAGACTAGTGTTAGAGGTTAGCCTCACGCAGTTGGATAGGTTTCATGTGTATTTTTTATTTTTTAAAAACCATTGTTGACTTCATTGTTGTCACAAGTCTATACTGAAAACAAACAACTGAATAAACAACTCATTCACATTGTTTGAGGAATGAGTTACTCTGCAAAGTCTGATTTTTCAATCCCTTTTAAAATTTAAAATTCCATTTTATTGTGTTTCTTTCTAAATATACTAATTTTATTGACCAAAACAACTACAGTGTTATCACAATTGACAGACTAAGGTTGTGGTTATAACCCTAGGTATCATGGGTGCCTAGATGTCATTGTAGCTGTCAGTGCAGGCAATTAGGAAGCCAGAGCTGAGTGCTAACCATTTTCAACTTTCATGGGGAGCTCACAGGCTCCAGAAGTCTATATCAAGCCCCTTACTTATTTCTAACAAACATATATTATGCCCATAGTCTAAGTAAGAAAATGAAGTTAAATAACTTGATTGAGATCAACCAGTGAATAAGTGTTGGGGGTGGTGGTCTTTCTGTGACTCTAAAACCCACTCTCTTCTGCAGTTGAGCATGTTGCATTTCAGGAACTCCCACTTTGTTTCTGGGAAAAAAATATTTATTATCAGAAGTCATGTGACACCATAAAAGTTCTAGAGAAAAACAGAGCTTGGAAAATTTCAGCTATCCCATGTAACAACATTTCATTGATACATCCCCTATGACAAGGAATATAAAGGAAAGAATAAACAAATGGAACTAAAACAAACTAAAAAGCTTCAGCACAGCCAAAGAAGAAATCAACAAAATGGAAAGGGAACCAACTGTATGGGAAAACATATTTGCCAATGATACCTTGGACAAGGGTTTGACCTCCAAAATATATGAAGAACTTACATGACTCCACTCTAAGAAGACAAGCAACCCAATTAAAAAATGGGCAAAGGACTTGAAAAGACACTTCTCTAAGAAGGGCATATAGAGGGCCTAGAGACATATGAAAGGATGCTCAGCATCACTAGCCATCAGCATCACTAGCCATCAAAGAGATGCAAATTAAAACCACAATGAGATACCACTTCACACCAGTCAGAATGGCCATCATAACCAAATCAACAAACAGCAGGTGCTAGCGAGGCTGTGGAGAAAAGGGGACCCTAGTGCACTGTTGGTGGGACTGTAGACTGATGCAGCCACTATGGACAACAGTATGGAATTTTCTCGAAAAACTAAAGATCGAACTGCCTTTCGACCCAGCAATCCCATTGCTGGAATTATATCATAAGACTCTTGAATCATCAATTCAAAAGAACCTATGCACCCCAATGTTCATAGCAGTAGTTTTTATAATAGCCAAGTGCTGGAAACAGCCTAAGAGCCCATCAGTAAGTGAGTAGATAAAAAAACTGTGGTATACTTACACAATGGAATACTATGCAGCAGAAAGAAAGAAGGAGCTCCTACCCTTCATGACAGCATGGATAGAACTGGAGAGCATTATGCTAAGTGAAATAAACAGGCAGTGAGAGACAAATACCAGATGATCTCACCTATAAGTGGAACCTGATCAACAAAACAAGCAAGCAAGAAAAATATAACCAGAAACATTGAAATAAAGAACAAACTGCCAATGACTAAAGGGGAGGGGTGAGGGAGGTAATGGGAAAAGAAGGGGAAGGGGCAAGCCAAGGAACACAAATAGAGTCATGGGCATGGATAGTGGAGGGGATTGACTGTGGGAGTGAGGGGCGATGGAGCGGGGGAGAAAATGGAGTTAAAGGCAGGGCAACTTAACAACAACAACAACAACAACAACAAAAACAAGTCACACACAAATACAACAGTTAATCTTCCTGTGACCCTTTCCATTGCCAGTCAAGAATTCTCTACCACAAAGGGCCACTCCTGACTGCTGTCAATTTCTCAGGTTTTCAGCAGGTATTCTATCCAGGTTTCTTTGAAAAAAGATGGTACTTCTTCTAAAATCTAATCCACCATACATATTTTACTTTTGTCCATAGAGCCAATGGTTTTTATATTGTCCTCAGTGCTTTTTAGCGTTTTGTTTTGTTTTTTCTGTTGGGAGGTGGAATTCAGAATCAAGCAGTAGCAGTTGTTCTCCCTCTATTCGCAATTTTGAGGTGTTTTGTCTCATGCTGTTCTCACTCAATTTTGGGTGTCCTTGTGGTTTGGACTCAGTTCTACCAACTCTTAAAGAAACCTTCCCAGTGATCTCTAATTGATCTTCCATTTCATATTATCTTTACCATATTCATTAATCACGATTAGAGAAATATTGAAAAGACATCATCTGCTCTAAGCACGTATGTTCTAAATCACTCCTTTGGTGTGCTCAGCCCCATCATTCTCTCCTGATTAACTCCTTATTTTCAGTACTCTCTCATTTCCTCATAAAATTCAGGGTTACTCAAAAAGTCATTTATTTCACTTTCTGAAATGTAAACTGTATACCCTTAATCAATCTATTGTAATGTAAGTTTCTTATATCAATTAACTGCCATTTACTCAGTTCCAGGCTTTTTGCCAAAAGCTTTACATAAATTATCTAATTTAACCTTTATACATTTTAATGAAGTAAATGTTAGTATTCGACCTTTAGGTATAAGGACATTGGGGCATGGATTAAAACCGAGGTATGATTAAAAAATCTGAGCCCTTAATCACTTTAATGTCTCTACTTGTTAAGATTTTATTATACACTTCAGCTTTATTAAGTAGCATTCTCTTGACCTAATTAATTATACTACTGTTTTACCAAAAGAACAACCAGCGATTGAAGTAAGCAATCATACCTATGTCTAAAGATGATCTAGACATTCTCTGGAAAATACTTGCTCAATATATTCAGGTAGAGTAATGCGAAAATGACATTATGTTGGTATCTTTTTAAATTTGACCTCTAAGATCAACTTTTCTCCCACTTCCATTTTTCTCCGTAGTCTGGAAGACTGAACATATGAATGGCATCAGCAGGTTTATTTACCCTATGGCTTATGACTGAATTTGGCCAATGAAAAATGTGAGGAGGGAAGTAACTGAGATTCTTTTTCATTTTTTGAGGGCGTGGCGGTGATTGTTTTCTATGAGATAATCCCTGGTTGGTTACATTCCTCAACTAAAAATTATAGCTTCTCTCAAAGAATGAATGAACTTGGACAACACAATTTTTCTTCTGTGGTTTGGAACAGAAAAGAAATTTTTAAATGTAAATAAACTCTAATTTTATTAAAACAAGGAAATACATTTTCTTTATTTTTTAGATAAAAGAATATCTTTATTATTTTAAAGTTTTCTTAAAGTCTTCAAGTATATTATTATAATAAAATATATAAAATATAAAATTTGGTACAATTTTATCAAATGTAAGTATACATATTTTCTGGGTTTTTGTAATAATATTCTTGTATTAATATGTGACTTAATGAAATTTTAAAACTTTGATTTTTATCAAGATTTTCATTTGTTGATTATTTTATAACAACTGCAATAATACTAATCATCATTAACATATGGTATAATGTTCCTGACTGTTTTTACTGTTTTGTGTGTGTGTGTTTGTGTTTTGGAGTATTGACCTAGTAAAAATAAATATCAGAATGAAGATCATGTGTAAAAATTAATTAAAAACTTTATATCAAATTTTGAGTCAGCATGGAGCTTATGTGTCAGTATTGTTTTATTGAACACAGAATTGTGTCTACATAGTAATGCTAATTTTCCTATCAACAAAATTATCACGCAGAGTGCTTTCCTCAAAATACACACAAAATAAGTATTTAGTAAGTTTGTAAATGCTCACTACTCTCCTTTCAGAAATCAATTCAGCAAAGACATATTGAGTTTCCCACATTTATTTCTGTATAAAATGTGACACTGAACCAAATAATTATAATCTTCACATATTTATGAAGAATTTTATATATGATTTTAAACCCATTTTATCTAAAGAAATCTCTCACTTTTTGAGGCAAGCAAGGTTCATTGTTAGCATCTACTAGGCTAAGACCATTAATTCACTAATTTTCAAAGAGGCATGCAGGAGAATATATCTAAATTTAATTTTCACTAAAAAACCTGTCCATCTTTTAAGTTTTAAATTCTGTAAAACTTCTAATACTTAAAAATATTTATTTTTCTTTTACATTAAGGCAAAGTTTATACAAAGTACACAAATCCATAATATATGTCTTTGTAAATTATTATATGTGTGATCACCCAGGTAGCCACACAGATCAAGATAGGAAACATTACCAGGACCAGAAAGAGCCCTCACGACACATCTGAGTCAGCCTCCAGTGAAAATACTAGTTATTTCTGACTTCAAACTTTAAGTAAGTAAAAGTAGTTTATATATACTTTTTATGCTGTGAAATTTACTTATGTTTTTGCTTATATCAGTAATAGTTCTATATTTTTGTAGCACAGAATAAATTTGATGAATATGCTCCTATATATTAATTTTGATGTTTAGTGACATGGCAATTGTTCCAAATTTTTTGCAACTATAAATCATACCAGCATGAAAATTCTTTAGCGATCATTTAATGAACATAAGCATTCATTGCCAGGAATGAAAGTGTTGAGTAATAGCATGTGTATACAGGGTGAGGCAAAAGTAGGTTTAGAGTTGTTCATATGGAAAATAATATAATAATTAAAAATAATACAAATATAAACTGTTTCATGTATTCACAACTGTAAACCTACTTTTGCCCCACCCTGTATAACTAGCTCTAGTATGTACTGCCAAATAGAGATGTTAAAAAAAGGTTTTCAGGAACTACTATAAAGGACACAGACAAAATCAAGGGGGAGGATGGAAGCAAAGGAGGGAGGTGGGATTGAAAGGGATGGGGGAGGGGAGGGGAGAAAATGCAGACAACTATAATTGAACAACAATAAAGTAATTAAAAAATAACAAATTTACATTCTCACTAAGCAACATATGAGAGTGTCAAGCTCCACATTCTTATTATATTTGGTATTGTCACTCATTTTTGTTCTAACCATTTTGGTATGTTTATAGAGATATTTCATTCTCAATTTTTAGTTTTCTGATATTTGGTTTTCTGTGTTATCATGATTGACTTAAGGAGTCTTTTATATATCCTAGATATGAGTCTTCATTTGAATATGTATTGAAACTATTTTCTCCCAGTCTGCCTTACATATTCATTGTCTTAATGGAATCTTACTTGGGGGTCCTATATAAGAAGTCTTTGCCTATTTGAAGATAAAGAAGGTATTCTTCTGTTCATTCTAGAGATTTGATAGTTTTGTTTATTACTTGAGATATATAATCTATTTTTGTGTTGGCAATTGATGGAAGAAGCTCCCCACAGGTTTATGTTGATGTAGAAGGATTTATCTTCCTACCACAAATAAAATAACATAAAGAAATTCTTTTGTCTCCAGTTCTGAGAACAATATCCTCACTATGCCTCTTGAAGGACAGACTTTATTTAAATAACTGGAGAGAAATTATATAATTGTATTAATGCAAATTGCCTTGCGTAGTAACAATTACTAATACAAAAATCTATGATCAATGGCTCTCCTGTATCCATTAAGATGACTTCTTCTAACTGAGGTGGCCAAATGGTTTTAGAGGATAAATTTTTAAAATTTCTAATCAGAGACAGGGTAGTCTCCATCATCAGATATAATTTATTTACATGTAGGTTTATTATTAACTCTAAAAGGAAGACATATTCAAAAACATATATTTCATATTGATTATTAATTTATTTTCACCTCACTCACAACTTTGTTGATAGCATCTGAATGCTAATAATGATTGCAAAAGTGAGGTAAGAGATAACATTAATTCTTCAAACAGTTGACTGCAATAAATACAACTGCCAGATATTCTCAAATTAATGCAAAGACGCAGTTTTCAGGAAAATAACAGCAGCAAACACCTCATTTAAACATTTCCGGTTGACTATTTAGTCATGGAGTTATTTTCTTATGAAAAATTTAAGAATATAAATTAATAAAAAGATGTAATAAAAATATTTACATGTTATTTTCATTGTTTTCATGACCCATTGATCTCAATATTGAACTGATTTTTAAAATTTTGATTTAATTAAAACATAATAAAATAACATTAAGGTGAGAGAGTCTAAAAACAGATGTGATCAAATAAATGCTACATACAGAATGTCCCTACACTCTTAAAATGAATATTTGTCACTTAATTTCTATTCTCCTACTGATGGAGAACCGTACCTCTCACCATGGGAAATGTAGCCCAACGTTTCACGTTTAAAAGCTCCATTGGAACGTGGGACGGCAAGCAGGCCCCACACATGTGAAAACGGGATTTCCTGTGGGTAAATCAGGATAGCATATTTCCTAGCGTTAAGTCTTGCTCCTGGTAAGAAAACCCCTCTCACCCTGGATCAGAAAAAAACAAACGCAAATGCATGCCTACCTTCCTTAGACCAGTGCTAATCCTTTCAAGTTCAGCCATACCTTTTGTCTTTGCATTTTTGAATAATTCCTTTGATGTATCTTCCTGGCTGTCCTCCACCTAAAGTGAATCTATGCTAGTAAATGAAGACCATTCTGATGTAATATATCCAAGAAAAACAATAAAAGCCTGTTACAGCAGGGTTGGTGGCCTCTCTCTGGGAATTCAGAGGGGGGTCACGTGGTCCAGGCTCTTCTAGTCCTATGTACTCTGTGTGAATTTATTTACATGCCTGCCATAGCACTGGATGAGATTCGCAACATCCCACTTTTATCAAAGAATTTAAGTTAAAGGCATGTTACATTAGCATCGTTTACCTTAGTATTTACCCCATCATTAACAGAAAAAAATGTATTTGGTATAAATTTTACTTATTCATAAGTAAAACAGAATCTACCAGCATGTGTGGGAGAAGTTACAATGAAAAAGATAGGTTGAATGATGAGTTAAAATTGAAGAACATCACATATTCTCTATAATAATCTCCATGAAACTTTCTGAAATTTCCTATCCCCATTATTGCTCATCATAGTAAACATTCAATTTATGTAGGCCCTAACCAAGTGAAAGTAGAGAAATAAGAGCTTAAAATGTTCACTTCTGCTTTGATAAGAAAGCTGGGTAAGAGTGGGGGAAAGTCCTAAGCAGAAGAAGACCTTTCTTTGTTGCACTAAATGTTACCCAACTACATTACATTTTATACACCATGAGAAAGTAAGCTCTTAAGAGGGCAGACTGATTATCTGTTTCTTTCACTGTTGAATTGCTATCACTTAGAAAGTACCTTACATATAGTAATATAAAAGCCCATGAATTATCAAAAGATTTAAAAATAAGGATTCTAGTTATGACCATAAAGTGCACTAAGACAGGGATTATAAATTATTGAAATAAAATATTATATGTCAAATTGAACTATTCTTGACAAACTAATTTATGGTTTTTAATTTATATAAGCATTTATACACTATGAAAAAGATCACTAGGCTACACTGACTTCTCTAAATTTACATACCTGTTATGTAATTCTAATTACTGAGGAGATTAAATTTTCCACAAAATGCTTGATGAAAACTGCCAATTGTTAATGATTAACATATGTAGAAATGATTAACATATGTTAAATTTCTAGTTTAGTAACTGACATACAGCTGGCATTTCCTAAATATTATTGCATTTCCTAAATATTATTTCCTTTCCTTGTTACCCTTCTAAAGTGTATTTAATTTAGAGTAAATTAGAATCAGCATAGTTCCTTTTTTATGTAGATGACTTAACTTCAAAAGTAAAGGGAAACTGTATCTCTTACAAATGTAAATCATACAATTTATTGACATTATAATCAGCTATACAATAAAAAGCATACATGCTTAGGGAACTGACTGGACTTGGATTTGAATATAGGTGACATATTTATTCATTGTTAACTTTGGATAATTAGGTTTTTGCTCAGTTGTAATTTAGCCATATGCAAAATATTGGTAATATTATCAACATCCCAGAGGAGCCGATGAATTAGTATTGTCCCAGAGATTCAATTTCACTCATTTTATTGGTTGAGCCTATGCAGCAAGGGTTTTAACATCAATCCAATCCAATTGCTGTACAGCAAGATGAAATGAGACTGCAAAAAAGTGTAAAGAAAACACAAAATAGACATACCAAAGGAAAAAATAAGGTAAAAAAAAATGTGGTGCTAAATCACTCAGTAGAGATTGAGTTGAAATTGAATTATTTTACTTTTGTAGAAAATTGCTGTGTCTCATGTTCAATATGAGAATTATCCACCTCAGGTGATACATTTTGGTCAACCAAAACAGTAGTACCTGCCCCTTTTTTAGAGATGTGACTGATGATTTGACAAACATTTCTGTAGATCATTGTCTCTGAAGATAACAATATTAAAAGATTATTTTTTAGAATCATAATTCTTTGAATGAAATTATAACATGAGTTCTCTGTGCAGAAAACAATTAGTATTCTAGATGTTAACATTGTCAAAGGACTCATCTTTCATATAAAATAACTAATACACACTGCTCTTTCCTGTCTAGAAAAATGGTGGCTGCAAAATCCTTCAAAACAAATATGTTCACTAGGGCCTAGCAGTTCTAGTAAAAAGTTTGGTACAGGTTGTAGTAACTTAAATCAATAGCATTAGATTTATGGTAAATTTTAATTTTTAAAATATTCTTTAAGATATAGTGTATGTTTTATAAAACTCTTTCTATACAAATGAATTTACATGTGTCAAGTACTGATATTACAGTTTGCAGATTTGTTGTATTTGGTCTCTTAGCATTGTATTTTATGAAACAAAGATAATGTATTATTATATGGAATAGTCTCCCATTTTAATGTGGCAACAAATTAATAGAAATGAGTAATAATGTCTACACAAGATAATGCCTTTACCTTGTGAACCATACCAAGAAGATAGAGCAATTGTTATTTTTTAAGCTTACACTGTGTTCAAGGAACTAACATAAATATTTAATGCAAAACATGAAACTCAGAAATATATATAGCCTGTTCTCATGTAATCAGGAACTCAATTTTTTTTTGTAGATGGGGCTAACCATCTACAGGAAATGTGTGTTCAAAATAGCACTCCCATATTGGATCAGTCTGAGGAATAATACCATAATTCAGTATTAACCAGGATCAAAAGAGAGAAGGGTTGCTGGGAGTTAGTGGTGATGAAAGCGCAGATAGAATAAATGGGATTTAGATAGAAAAGAACTGGAAGTGAAAAATAAGTTTGGAGAAACACAAGATGACAATGATAGAAATATGCTTTATTTACTACATGGACAGTATGAAGATTAGTAACGAATGTCTGGATAAGAAAGTCAGGAGCAGTGAGTTTGGGAAGGGTGGCTGGAAATTAAAATGTAACAGAGAGTTTTGTATTTGTAGTCCTTAAAAATCAGTAAACAAGCGTATGGCACAAGAAATGAGCATTTGCTTCCTTCAGAAATTTATCTAGGCACCGTGCTGAAAGAACTCAAGTAAGGAGTAACAAAAAAAGACTCACTGGGGGACTGCTGCATATAAAGAACCCCTTCAAGAACTGTGTTGCTGCCCAGCTGTGAGAAGCGTGGTTAGCTGCCAGCATCCAGTGCTTAGCTCTGTCAGAAAATACTTCAGCTTCCTAGCCCAGGATAAGCTCATCTCACTCTGCAAAGAGGTGGTACAAGGGCCCCGACATGTCTGCACAGCACCTATCCAGTTGCTGATGCCCAGACACGGGATGTCATATCCATTTCTCTCTCTTTTTTTTCTTTTACCACATGCGCCATTTAAATCTTCAAGCCCTGTCAGTTTGGCCTAGAACATATACCCTGAAACTTTTCTATTTTTCAATTTTCATATCCCATTCCAAGTCACACATTTACTTAGACTACTAATACTACTTAGTATGAGCAAATTACATTCTTAATGTATATATTTTTACCTACAGAAAAAATAAATTACAAATGGTTCAAATATTAATACCCTCTTTTTAAATTTTTATTTATTTATTTTTTAGAGTGAGAGGAAGGAGGAAAAGAGAGAGAGAAGCATGGATGTGAGAGAGAAACCTCAATCAATTGCCTTTCATACACACCTTGACCAGGGACCGAACATGCAACCAGGCATGTGCTCTGACCAGGAATTGAACCAGCAACCCTTTGCTATATGGCACGGTGCCCAACTAACTGAGCCACACTGGTCAGGGCATACTAATACCCTCAACTAGCTTTAATACTTCCATATGTGCCTGTGTCATTTAATATTAAGTTCATCTGTGCCTAAGAGAAGACTCATAACTTCAATTTTTAAGGGCCCTCTTTTCTCTTACAAAATAAGGAGTCCAGAGGTAGATTTTAAAAAACAAGCATGATGGCTCTGTAGTCATCAGGGACCCAGGTTCATTTATCCTTCTGCTTAGCTATCCTCAGCATATGGCTGCCATCCACAAGGTCACCATTTATTCCAAATCGCTACTAAAGCTCCATCCATCATGCTGACACTTCAGGCTGCAGAAAGAAGTGGTAGGTAAGACCATGCCACCAAGCTGAATTAGCTCCTAAGTAGACTTGCTAGAGGTTCCATACAATCTGGCTTATACCTTATTAGCAAGTAAGTAGAAACTTGGTCCCAGCCATCCACAAGGGAGTTTAGAAAACAGGATTTTAGTAAGCACACATTGTTAATTATGAAGAAGGTGGGGGCAGGAAATGGATGTGTTGTAGGCAGACGCATGATTTTAACATTTTTTCTATAGCAGCCAGAGCGATATTTTTGTTTATTTTAAAACTAAACCTCTATACTTTTGGGACATGTAGTCATTTTTTCCTATTGTACTTTATCTGCTCCAGGATTATTTCTATAATATTATATCTCATTGAATCACTGTGTCTCCTTAGGCTACTCTGGTTTTCATCACTTTTTCAGATATTTGTTAAAATGTCCCTCAATTGGGTTTTCCTAGTGTTTGTCTCAAGCTTAGGCTGGGGTTTTGTGTTTTGGGAAGAGGTTAAAAGGGTAAGTGCAATTCTCATCATATCATGTCAAGGGTAGGTACTATCAACATGATTTATCATTAACGATGTTAAAACTTTGATCACCTGAAGAAGATAGTGTTTACTAGATTTCTCCACTGCGAAGTTAACTTCCCTCCCCCCATTTCTATACTGTACTCTGAAGTTATTGCATGTAGAACATACTTAAGGTGTCCCAAGTCTTTGAGAAGGGAATATCTACATATATTACTTGGTGTTCTCTCTAGGATGTTTTTGCTTGTAGGCCCTTTTAATGTACAGAGCTAGGAAATATATGTATGTATACTAATTATATGTATACTGTATATATATCCCATTTGTACCTATATTAAGCTAAAGAGTTCATAGTGGTGTTTCAACTCTAATCCAGTAGTTCATGATTCATTTTAGCCTTTCATTTTGCTTACCTCCACAGACAAACCTTCTAAGTTACATAATTCATAAGATTCCTCTTGTCTGTTTAAAACATATATTCCTTCTTGCCTCAGGATGAAATCCAGACTTATAATTCTGGTCTACAAGGTCTTACACTGCAATAAATGAGCAAAATTAATCATTTATTTTTTTAGATGTTAAGTGTTGTCTGTGGGAAAGTGAACAACCCATTTGTAACTATTTCTTCAGGTGATGAAAAAACAATCACAAAATAAAGTAAGGAAAAGTTCATATTCAATTGTTTGAACTGTACATTTCAAAGCCAAATATATTTTACTTATATTTAATAAATTAATACTTAATTATCAATTACATAGGTACTCTATTGAATTAAAAATAAAATGGTATTAAATTTTCAATAAATTTTCTCAAACATTTCACCACCATTAATCAGTTTATTATGTTTGTTTCACACAAATTTAAGAAAAGTCAAACAAAGCTGTAGTAATATGAATTTTGTGTGTATGTGTGTATACACTTACATCAGGAAGTTATACTGATTGCAATTCTTGAAATTATTACACATGTATCTATATCAAGTTAAAAGAGAGTAAAGTATTGTAACAGGTAACCTCTGTGTTACTGAACCTCAGAAACACCTCCCAGTCTGCAGAGAGTGGGACTCTGAGAAACCAGCCCCTGCCCGGAGCGGCTAGGAGCCATGGCAGGCTCCATCCCCCGGGAAGGCAGCAGCCCCCCACACAGAAACACCTCCCGCCTGCAGGAGGGTGGGGGGAGAAGGACAAGCAACCTCTGTGTTTATGACTCAGTATTTTGTAAGCTCCCATATTTTGTCTCTGTACTTTGCAACTTGCGTATTTTGCCCCTGTGCTTTGTCCTTGATTGTAGAACTTGTGTTTAGCTTGAATCATGTAACATTCTGTGCTTTGTTTTTACCAAATAAAATAGCTAGATTTAACTGCTGCATCAAGCTTCTGTAACCCTTGCTTGCCACTAGGCCCACATAGGCAAGAAGTCTTGCCACGTAAGCAAGGCGTGAGTCTTGTCGTCATGTAGGCAGGAAGTCCCAAGCTCATGTGCCTTTTTCTTTGTCTCCCAAATAAGGAAAGCTAGACCTGACTTCCGCTCCTGGCTCCTGTAATCTTCTGCCACATAGTTTCTCGTCACTGCCTGAACATATATAAGCCAGTCCCTTCCTTTGTTCGGGGCCCTGGATTTGGAGATTTCTACCTAGGGTCCGCATGCGTAATAAAGGGTCTGTGACTCATACCTCTCATCAGGAGTTTGGTCGCTTCATTTCCCACAACAAAACCACAGATCTCCCCACCTCCAACTTTACTTAATAGGAGTCTTAGGAGTTCTTTAAATATGAGATGTCTGCTTGGTAGCTTAGAGTTTAAAATGTGAAATCAGTATGAGGAGCCCATCTGAGA
Organism: Micronycteris hirsuta; assembly: GCA_004026765.1. Classification (NCBI taxonomy): domain Eukaryota; kingdom Metazoa; phylum Chordata; class Mammalia; order Chiroptera; family Phyllostomidae; genus Micronycteris; species Micronycteris hirsuta. The sequence goes on along the minus strand of PVJI01002681.1, from coordinate 126,748 downwards.
ATATTATGTCAAAGCAGTCTACTTACCAACAAATAAGACATTCATTTTTACGCACAAAAAATGTAATCTTTTGTTAGATTAAATTCAAACAGTTGGCACAGCGACAGTACTAAAGACAGCTTCTATGAAATAAGTTGGCATGTTCTTTTCTTTTTAAGTTGGTTTAATATGAATTCTCAACTCAGGAAGTAATTTGAAATGCAATTAACATCATAGATCATATTGAAAAAGCTCTCAAGGCAAGATAGACATAGTAATGCTAATTGGAAATTATATAATATATAATATACATATTATATACATATATATTATAACTATACATATACATATAAAATTATATACATATTTATGTATATACACACACACACATATACGAACATTTTTTATACCAATCCCAAACAATGTTTCTAAAGGAAAATGATTTCAAATCTTTGTCTTTAGCAAGCAATATTAATAATTTTAGCTAATTCAAGAGAAACACTTGCCATTTCTAAAAAAAAGATGAAAGAAAAAAACATTTAAAAAAATACAGTCTCTGAAGGTCTTTAAATGTTTTTAGGAAGTCAATGAGAAAGTTTGAATTGGAAGATTCTCCAGTTCTCATTTTACTGACTTAATTTTAATGGTCTGCTACCCCTGTGAATGGTGACTGGGAAATATCTATCAGGTAGAAAGAAATGATAGATTTTACTGCCCATGTTTTCTTCAAGGATTTTTATGGTTTCAAGTCTAACATTTAAGTATTTAATCCATTTGACTTTATTCTTGTGCATGGTTTAAGAAGGTGGTCTAGTTTAATTTTTTTGCATGTATCTGTCCAATATTCCCAAAATCACTAATAGAATAGACTATCATTACCCCATTGTGTGTTTTGCCTCCTTTGTCAAATATTAAATAGACTAAAAAGGCGTGAGTTAATTTCTGGGTTCTTTATACTTTTTCATTGATCTCTATACACATTTTTATGCCAGTACTATGCTGTTTTGATTACTATGGCCTTGCAGTATTTTGATAACAGATATCATGATTCTTCCAACTTTGTTCTTTTTTCTCAAGATTGCTGTGGCTATTTGGGGTCTTTTTTGGTTCCATATAAATTTTTGAAATATTTGGTCTGTGAAATATGCCATTGGTATCTTGATAGGAACTACATTGAATCTATAAATTGCTTTAGGTAGTATGAACATTTTAATGATGTTAATTCTTCCTATCCATGAACACAATATATGCTTCTACTTATTTGTATCTTCTTCAATATTTTTCATTAGTGTCATAATTTTTTTTAGTATAGCTCTTTAACATCCTTGATTAAATATTTTTTTAGGTATTTTATTTTTCTGTAGCAATTGTGAATGGGATTGTTTTCTTAGTTTCCATTTTTAATAGTTCATTTTTGGTGTATAAAAATGCCACTGATTTCTGCTCCGGCCTGGTGGCTCAGTTGACTGGAACAAGGTCCTGTGCACCAAAGGCTGCATGTTTGATCCCCTGTCAGGGTGTTTGATCCCTCGTCAGGGCATAGACCTAGATTGCAGGTTTGATCCTCAGTCAGGTTTGTACAAGAAGCAACTGATTGATGTTTCTCACATCAGTGATTCTCTCTCTCTTTTTTTCCCATCCTCTTTATCTCTGAAATCATTTCATATATCCTTGAGTGAGGACTAAAATGTTAATAATAATAATAATGATGCCACTGATTTCTGGATATTTATTTTGTGTCCTACTTTACTGAATTAATCAGTTCTAGAAGCAATTCGCTTTTTTCTAATATATCTCCTAGGGCAAGGGAAACAAAGGAAACAATAAATAATGGAACTAAATCAAACTAAAAAGTTTTTGCACCTCAAAGGAAACCATCAACGAAAAGAATTGACCACCTATTGAGAAAACATATTTGCTAATACATCTAATAAGGGGTAAATATCCAAAATTTATAAAACTCAATACCAAAAAAGTAAACTATCCAATTAAAAAATGGCAAAGACGTAAATAGACATTTCTCCAAAAAGGACATACAGTGTGGGGCGCGGGGCTCCACCTGCAGAGCCCCAATGTCCTCCATGGATGAGAATAAGTCTACGAAGACATGATCTGCTTGGGGAGGAAAGGTGGCCGATCTCTCAAAGGAGAAGGGCCAGGAGCCTTTTCCTTAATGGGTTTTTATTGGGTTCAACTTGCACAGGAATACAGGTAAAGCTCATCGATCATTGCCAGGCAGTAAGGATCAAACAATAGATAATGTACAAAGAACTATGAGGGCTTATTCTGAGTCAGGGTCAGTTAGCTAAATGGCTATAAAACTTTTGGACACAAACTCACTTCATGCTTGGACCCTTATCAGAAAATTGAGTGCGTTCTTAGCAAAGCAGGTTTCACAGGATTTTATGCATTCTTTCTTAGGCCTGATCACCCCAGGGAACATGCCTGTTCCTGCTCAGGGCTGCACCACCCTCCAGCATTGTTTCAGGCTTAAGTCAGGCAGGGGAAATAAGGCAGCCAAGAGATTAGGAGATTTCTTGCAGACAGAATGGGGACTCAGGCTATGTCAGAGCCTAGGGGCGAGAGTCTATCTTTCCCTTTTTCTATACCCCTCAAGTCCTTCCCTGAGGGCTCCTTCGTGACCATACCTGTCACAGTATGGGTTGTGACAGTATGGAGGGACAGTATTAGGTTGTCCCTCCTTTGAGGAATCTTACACATCATTGGATAACCAGTCATCTGCTCGGGGCCAGGCAGTGTGAAATAAATGGGGGCTGAGGCAGTGTCCCTGCCAGAGAGATAAACTTTGTCTCCTTAGTGGCTGAGGGGCCAAGGTCTTTTTACTCAGCCTAAGCCATGAGGGGTTATAGTTTCTAAAGTCAGGCAGTGCAATTTCCAACAATACAGATGTCCAATAGACATATGAAAAGATCCTCAATGACACTAATTGTCAGAGAAATGCAATTTAAAACCACAATGAGATATAACGTCATACCTGTCAGAATGGCTGTCATAGGTAAATCAGCAAACAATAAGTTTTGGTAAGGATGTAGAGAAAGGGGAACCCTTATACAGTCTTGGTGGAAGTACAGATTGGTGCAGATTGGTACAGATTGGTCCATACTCCTTTTCGCTGTGGAAAGAAATATGGAGTTACCCCCCAAAATTAAAAATGGAACTTCTGAGAATTTATCCAAAGAAATATGAAACACTAATTTTAAATAATATATGCACCCCTATGTTCATTGTAGCATTTTTTACAATAGCCACAGTTTGAAAGCAGCCCAATTGTCCATCAGTAAATGAGTATAAAAAAAGCTGTGGTACATTTACACAATGGAATACTACCTGGCCATAAAAAGAAGGATACTTTACCCTTTGGGACAGCATGAATGGACTTGGAGAATATTATACTAAGTGAAATAACCCAGTTAGAAAAAGAAAAATACCATATGATTTTTCTCACATGTGGAATCTAATGAACAAAAGTATCTAACAAGCAAAATAGAGACAGACTCATAGATAGACAGCTTTTGGTGGGGTTGGGTTTGGAAAGCTGGGTTGGGGGTTGGAGGGAATGAGCAAAAAGTAAAAAAAGAGAACTCGTGGACATGGACAACAGTGTTGATTCTGGGGGAAGGGGATTAGGGAGAGGTACAAGAGGGTATGGGGGAAAAATGGTGATGGATGGAAGCGTGACTTGGGGAACGCAAGAGACAGTCTACAGATGCTGTGTTGTGGAATTGTGAACCTGAAACCTCTACAATTTTGTTAAGCAGTCTCAAATTCAATAAAAAGAAAAAGGAAATTAATAGAGCAAAAATGGTGGTTTTCAGCACTGTTCAGAAAGATATCAACGGCTTGAGAGAGCATTTACATGTGAATAAAAGTCCTAACGGAGTCACTTTAATCACCACATTTGGAAGATCTGGATAGAGGTATTGAAGATATGCATCTGTATACTAAAGCAATGCTATGACAGGAGTGAATCACTTTAAGATGGGTGGAATATTAATTATTAAGATGTCCCTTGGGTAAGATACAATACTCAGTGCATTGTAAGTGGTCTTCTGTTTCAACGGCTACAAGGCTGCTACTCAGTGAAACAGAACTGAAATTAAGGGTAGTAGTAATTGATGATTAGTTCAGGATGATTTTTTAGAAGATACATGAGCCTGTTAGAATGAAACCAAATTTGATCCACTATTTTGCTGAAGCTTGATGACAAGATAAGGATAAGACCTTGAATTTCAGAGTATAAATGATTCATAATAATAAGCAATATAATAATAATGTATTCTTTGTTTATTTAAATACATTACCTTTTGAAGACGTTTTAGGTTCACATCAAAATCAAATGGAAAGAACAGGGAGTTTCCCCAAACCCCTTTCCCCACATACATAAAACCTCCCCTATTATCAACTTACTTCACCAGAGTGGCACATTTGTTATAGTTAATGAATGTGCATTGACATAGTCTCATTACTACTCAAATTTTGAGCTTTTGTTTGAACCTAAAATATACATTTGTTTTAAGTGATTCATCTATATTTTTACAAAATTATAGGTTCACATGCAGTTTCAGAAATAATACAGAGACAGCCCATATACTTTTCACAAAGTTTCACACAGAAGTATTAGATTAAAATAGGAAATAAGTGTTAATGCCACAAATTTTCCACACATCATCATTTTTATATGCAGTTGTCCATGTGTGTATTTTCTGTACACTCACGTGTATAGTCAAGATCAAGGACAGTTTCATTGCACAGATCCATTGTGCTACCTTTTATAAGCCACAGCCACCCTCTTCACCCATCCCTAAATTCTAGAAACCATTAATGTCTTCTTTTGTTTACAGTTATGTCACAATAATTTTTATAAATGGGATCATAAAGTTTTAATCTTTTGGAACTGACTTTTTTTCCACTCAGCAAAACCTCCTTAAAATCTCTCCAAGTTGATGCTTATAGCAATAGTTTCTTCTGTTTTACTGATGCATGGAATTCTATGATATGGATGTGTTACAATTTGTTCAGTCACCAACTGTTGAAGGACATGAATGTTGCTTCCAGTTTTTGAGTATTACAAATTACCTTGTTAGAAACATTCATGCACAGGATTTTATATGGGAAGGTAAGTTTTATTTAACTGAGATGAATGAATGCCCAGGAGTACAATTGTTGAGTCATATGGTAAATACATATTTTGTTAGAAATGGACAAATCATTTTCAGAATAGCTGAAGGAAACTACATTCCCAGCAACAATTTCTGAGAGATCCCATTCTTCCACATGCTAGGCAGTGTCCAGTGTTGTCATTGCCTTTTAAATTTGAGTCATTCTAATAGGTGTTACTGATATTTTATTGTGGCTTTGATTTGATTTCCTTAGTAACTAATTATTTTGGCCAACTTTTCTTATGCTAGACACCATCTGTAAACGTTCTTTAAGGAAATGTCTGTTCATGCCTTTTGACCGTTTCTAATTTACTTTTTTTTTTTTAACCAGAGATTGGAGAGTTTTCCTATATTCTAGATAGGAGTCCTTTGTCAGAAATGCAGTTTGTGAATATTTTCTTCCAGGCTGTAGCTTGTTTATTCATTCTTTTAGCAGGGTAATTTGATTAAATTTTAAAAGTATTACTTTTGATGAGGTCCCATTTAAGACATTTTTCTTTTATGAAATGTGCTTTGTGTCAAGTCTAAGGATTTTTCACCAAACTCTAGGTCCCATAATTTTTTCTCATTTTTTCTATAATTTTATAGTTCTATGTTTTACATTTATGTGTCTGATACATTTTGAGTTAATTTTTTTAATAACTATGAGGTTTAGGTTGAGGTAATTGTTATTTTTTTATGCCTATAAAAACAATCCAATTTCTCTAGCAACATTTGTTAATATTGTTTTTCCATTGCAAAACTGTTAATTAAGTAGTGCACATTTGTGTGGGTCTACTTCTGTGTTCTCTAATCTGTTTCACTGAATACGTTTTTCCAAAATAAATATATCTATTCCTCTGCCAATATTGTATTCTTCACTACTGTAGCTATGCAATGTTTCTGAATATTAGATATAGTGATTATTCTCCCTTTAATCTTTTTCAAATTGTTTTAGCTACTCAAGGTCATGATACTATGCTTTTCCATGTAAATGTTAGGATAAAGTTGTATATATATGCAGTATATCTTGCTGGAATTGTGATAGAAATTGTGTTAAAACTATATATCAGTTTGGAAAGAACTGATATTTTTACAAAACTGAGTATTTCAGTCCTTGAACACAGTTTCTCTCTTTTTAGTTTGGAATTCTTTGATTTTGTTCATCTGAATTATTAATTTCAGCATATAGATCCTGTACATGTTTGTTAGATTTGTATCTACCTATTTCAATTTTTGAATAATTATAAATTATATATTATGTTCTTAATTTTGGTTTCCATATGTTTATTGCTGTTATATGAAGATGCAAATGAATTTTAAAAAATATTTTATTTATTTTTAGAGAGAGGGTAAGGGAGGGAGAAAGAGGGAGAGAAATATCAATGTGTGGTTGCCTCTCGTGCATCCCTTACTGGGGACATGGCCTGCAACCCAGGCATGTGCCCTGACTGGGAATTGAACCAGTGATGTGTTGGTTCACAGGCCCATGCTCAATCCACTGAGCTACACCAGCTAGGAAAATGCAATTGAATTTTTAATAAACCTTTATTTTAAATAGTTTTAATACTTCCATGAAAATTCTGAAGATGGTGCAGAGTTCCCAGATACCTCTCATCCAGTTGCATCCACCATCAATATCCCCCATTAGTGTTGTGTATATAACAATAAGTGAACCAAAATTGATATACTACTATCATCTAACAGATAAGAAAAATGTGGTATACACATGCAAAGGAATATTATTCATCTTTAAAAAGAAATATGCTACAAAATAGATGAATCTTGAGGACATTTTTCTTAGTGAGATAAGCTATATACAAAAAATACTCTTTGATTCTACTTATGTGAGGTACTAGTGTTCTCAAAATTATAAAAGCAAAGGATAATGGAGTTGCCAGGGTGTAGAAGGAGGAAGGGATGAATAGGCAGAGAGCAGAGATGCTTGTTGGGGCTATAAAACAATTTATATGATGCTGTAATGGGAGATACATGTCTATAAATATTTGTCCAAGCTCATAGAATGCACTTCAAAGAGGTGAACCCTGATGTAAACTATAGACTTTGAGTAATGATAAGGTAATAATGTGAGAATAATAAATTTTGACAAATTTTCCACTCTAGTGGGTGATGTTAATAATGGGGAGGCTACATGTTAGAGGGAATAATGATATATAGGACAAATCTCTATACAATTCTCCCAATTTTTCTGTGAACCTAACTGCCCTAAAATATAAAATCTGTTACAAAAATGAAGATAACTTCATATTTTTTGCAACACAAGGAGATGAAGAATTGATTCTAATAAAGGATAAATTGTGTAATAAAGATTTTGTTGTTATAAATTTGAAAATAACATAACACAAAATTGTATAACAGAGTAGCTTCAGATAAACAAAGGAGGTACCACACAGCAATATATTCACTGATATGTGCCTTAGAGCAAGGGACATAAGGAAAGAATAAACAAGTGGGACTTCATCAAAATAAAAAGCTTATGCATGGCTAAAAAAAAAGTAGTAAAATGAAAAGGGAACCAACTGTATGGGAAAATATATTTGCCAATGATACCTTGGACAAGGGATTGATCTCCAAAATAGATAAAAAACTCACATGACTTCACTCCAGGACGACAAATTGTGGGGATTCTTTCCACACACGTGTAAACACGCATGTTCCAGAATTTACGTGTTTTGAGCACAGCTCCGCGTGATTCCCGTGTGGGCAAGTGTGGATCATGTCTGTGGAATAGGAATTCTCTAATAGGAATTTGGTAAAGATATATCTTAAGAAATTCTGGCTTGCTGAGCCCTGTTTGATATATTACCCTGGTCCTGTCTGCCACCAGACCTGAATTTACATCCTAATGCTCTGCTAATTAGTAAACCTACCCCTGTTCTGTATAATCCTATGAATAATCAATCCAATGTAAATATGTCCTAAAGCCTCTAATAAAAACCCCGGCTAAGCTACCCACGAGGTCTTTTCCAAGATGGAGGTGGAGGGAAAGACCCGAGGCAGCCGGATTCTTATCTCAAAGCGTGTCTCTGGGTAAGTTTGATTCACGTGATCGGGGAAGTTCCCCCTCCCCCCCCACGGATTTTGTGGTTCGAAATCCGTGACAACAAATAACCCAATTTAAAAAATGGGCAAAGGACCTAAACAGACACTTCTCCAAGGTGGACACACAGAGGGCTCAGAGACACATGAAAGGATGCTCAGTGTCACTAGCCATCAGAGAGAAGAAAATTAAAATTATAATGAGATACCACTTCACAATGATGACAATGGCCATCATAAAAACATCAACAGAAGTGCTGGCAATGATATGAAGAAATGGGAACCCTAGTACACTGTTCATGGGAATGCAGACTGGTGCAGCCACTGTGAAAACAGTATGGATTTCCTCAAAAAAACTAAAAATGGAGCTTCCTTTTGACCTGGCAATTCTAGTGCTAGGATTATGCCCTAAGAATCCTGAAATATCAATTCAAAAGAACCTATGTTCCCCAATGTCCATAGCAGCACAATTTACAATAATCAAGTATTGGAAGCAACCTAAGTGTCCATCAGTGAATGGGTGGATCAAAAAACTATGGTACATCTACACAAAGGAATAGAAAAAAAGGAGCTCTTATGCTTTCCGACAGCATGGATGGAACTGGAGACCATGATGCTAAGTGAAGTAAGCCAGTTGATGAAAGACAAATACCACATGATCTCACCTATAAGTGGAATCTAATCAACAAAACAAATGCAAGCAAAATAAAACCAGAGACATTGAAATAAAAACAAACTGACAGTTACCAGAGAGGAGAGGGAAGGGAATAACAAAGAAAAGAAGGAAAAGGGTCATTAAGGAACATGCATAAAGGACCCATGGACAAAACCGAAGGGGAGTAAGATCGAAGGTGTGAGGTGGAGATGGTTGGGGTGGGGGAAAGTGGTGGCAGGAAAATGGAGACAATTGTACTTGAACAACATTAAAAAAAGGAAAAAATAAACAAAGAAGCTATAATAATAAAAATAAAAGGAGACATTAAAAGGAAGTAATAGTAGATGGATTAATTCTCTTAGCTTCAACAATGTAATTAGTAGTCTTGTTACAATTTGCCAAAATATGTTTCTTGGCTTGTACAGTAGAGTAAAATTGTTTGAATTTTAGTGCCTTTACTTCTACAACCCTCATAAAATTAATTCAAATATTTAATAAACAAAAAATTTATTATGCCAATTAAATCACTGCTGATCAAGAAAAAGTAAATTTCCACATAATTTTTACTATTAGGATTAATTTTGCGTCAACTATTGGGTCATGGAATTCCAAGATATTTGGCCAAACATTGTTCTCAGTATTTCTTTTGAATGAAAATAACATTGAAATTGGTAGACTGAATAAAGCTGGTTATCCTTTGTAATATGGGTGGGCCTCATTAGGTCAGTTAAAGGCCTTAATAGGATACAACTGATTACTCCCCCTGAGTAAGAAAGAATTCTGCTTGAAAGCCCTCAGACCGGGACATTGGATCTACCTGGTCCTGCAGCAGCCAGCCAGCGTTCAGTCTCTAACTGGTACATTGGCTAGGCCAGTGTTTTGAACTTGCCAGCTTTTATAACCATCTGAGCCAATTTCTTATGAGAAGTCTCTTCTTCTCTCCATGTATGTATTTCCTACTGGTTCTATTTCTTTAGAGAATCCTTATATGTTAACTGTTTTATTTCAGAAACTTTATTGTTACATCTTTACATTGATATTTTAAAACGTTTTGTTTTAAATGTTATTTAAGAGAGAGGGGAAGGAAGTGAGAAGGAGAGACAGAGAAACATAAATGTGAAAGAGAAATATTGACTTCTCCTGCAATCATTCCAATTGGGACTGAACATGGAACCGGCAACTTTCCGGTTGTGGGATGTTGCCCAACCGACTGAGCCAGTAGCCAGGGCAATGTTTTTTTTTGTCTAATGAGTAACAGGGTGCAGCCAAGAGGGGGGCCTCAAATAGGGATTTGTAATGGGGTCCAGAACTCAAGGTGTCCAGGAAGTATTAGAAATATATATAGGATGTCCTCAACCCCACAAGTTTGAACCAGGGGGATGGGACACCTGGAGCAGGGCCATTCAGAGCTGTTTTGTATAGCAGCAGCTTTGCAGCTAATCTCTGGCATGGTCATTTAACACATCTATAACCTTTAACTGGTTTCATAGATATGTTAAATAACTGTGGCCATGCTTTGAGCAAGGGGGATGGAAGTGACTTGGACACAAGATGTAACTGGGAGGCAACTCCCTCTGGTTACAGTGCCAGCATGAGTGCTTGGAGATGATTAGCTCCATGCCATGGGGCTACACCTGCCCACAGTTACCATGGCAGCCCTGTAAAGCTGAAAGAATACAGGAATGCTGGCAGGTGCAATTGACTGTAGGACGAGTTGGAAATGGGGCTGCAGAGAAAGACTGGCTTGGGGCTTAAATCCAGACAAGGCAACCTTGAATGGAATCACCACGTGGCTGTGGCAGTAGGAGAACCACGTGGCTTTGTGGCTCCCTTTGCCACCCAGCTTAGGAAGCTGGGAAGCAAGATGTAGCAGCGATGCAGAGCTCTCTCTTAGCAGTTTGGAAGAATGCAGGAGAGAGGCTGTGGGAAGGAAGGGCAGGGTCACAAGGCTTTGGAGGAGCTGGGGCCACTTGGCTGTGGCAGGAAAGGGGGAATCATTTGGTTTGGGGGAGTGGGGACCCCTCGGCTTGGGCGAGAGAGAGAACTATGTGGCTTTCGGTTGCTCCTTTTGCCACAAGGCTTAGGAAGCAGGAGAGACTTTGCCGGGAAGAAAAGGGGTGAAAGGACTCTTGCTGGTGGGCCATGAGAAGGTGCCACATGGTTTTGGATTAACTGGAGATCGTCGTGGCGACACAGCAGATAGTGCCGGAACCAAGGGGCTGCCTGAACCACGGACTTCTACTTCTTTTTCCTGAGATACCATACCCCAGACTGGGCAGGGGGAGAAGGAAGGATTGTGTATGTCTGTGGGTATTCTAAAGAACTTTAGTATCTTAATGAAGACATTAATTCATTACTGTGAGTTTGTATAACTTGTAAATAATTCCTTTCCTTTTTGCCAATCTCTGACATTGAGAGACATCTTTCCTCTGGTGGCAGGCAAAGCTAACCTAGTATGGGGTGGGGGACCCCCAGAGCACAAAGGGGGGTCCTTTTGGTAATAGTATATTATTCCCCCCAGGTCTGTTCTGTAACAAATGTAGAGTAACAATTTTCAGAAGATTATTTAGATAATTTGCATGTTAATGCAGATATAAGTAAATTTGCATAAATTAATATGGCATTTATACATCTAGTAAATTGCTGGAAGGCTACACTAGGGACTATTAAAATTATTATTTATTACTATTTTACTGGATTTAGTTTTATATTATCAGGTATGGGGACACAATTTTTTATTTTAGATGGATCAAGAATAATATTCAGGGGTAGTTAAAGTGTACTTAAAATCTCTTACCTAATAGATCTCCAAAATAATTATTTTGTAGAGTTTCAGAAAAGATTGAGATAAAAAATTCAACCAGGAGAGACTCTTAGGAAACAAACACTGTATTTGCTTTTTTAAATTGTTGTGTCAAAGATCAAAATTATAAAACCTTCCTTCTTGCAGAGAGTCACTATCTCTTCTCTGAAATGTCACTCCAGTAGCCTGGAGAAACAGCATATTGCTTACTAGTTACAATTGTTGTTGTGTGTGTGTGTGTGTTTTTAATAACTTAATACAGAAAAAAAAACATGCTGTGACTAGTTTAAGTAATAAAGCTTGGAGGAATTGGAAAACTCCTTGTAATCTTAACTATGGTTTCCAATAGATAAACCTAATTAAATCAAATCTGGTTCAGGTTCAATTTGATTATTTTATGACACAATATGGTTTTGAGGGTGTCTTTGGAACAGTCTTATAAAAACTTACTGTGCCTGATGGACTTTCAAAGCCAGCACTATTTTAATCATTCAAAACAAAAAGAGATGATTTTTTCACTCTAACCTGAGAATATTATGATCCTTTAGTGCAATGCAAGTGAGTAGCATTTCATTCCCTCATTCTGTCACATAGGAAAAGAATGGAATTATTTAGTGACCTAAAAAAATGCATCATTAAGTCTAGACTAATCAAAATGTAACTTTTCTAAATAAAGGTTTACAACTAAGGGGAAGTGAAGAAAAAATACAAGTAAATAACTCATTTTCACCTAGCCAATGCATATAAATAGTCTCTTCTGTTGTTAAAATGAGGTAGTTGATTCAGTATTGACATAAAGACAAATTGTATCAAGATGCAATAAAGATAATGATGTTAATGAATACTTACTGTTAGCATTCAGGCAAAATTTAGGGTTTACTTATATGGAATTAAGATTTATTATTTCATATAATGACTGCAATCTGGGTCTTATTTTTGCATTAATCATGGCAATGACTAGAGGATTTTAAATGAGTTGAGGTTGTTGACTCCTCTGGGACCAGCCTGCCAAGTGTGGGAGTTGGGAAACCCTCTCCCTGGAAAAGATAACACTGTGATCCTTCACAAGGGTTCGAGTTAGTGTTAGGGTTAAGTGATCTGGAATAGTGGAAGGGCATGGCTTAATCTGGCCCAAAGGAAAGCACCTTCTCAAAAAATGATCTAGGTTAGTGTCCTAATTTGGAAAAGAGCTGCTATGAGTCATAAGTTATTAGTACTGATTTAGCATTTTGCACTAAAAATGCTAAGTAGCTTCAGCAAGCCATTGCAATCAGAAGGAGCTGGCTCCAGAGGATCTGATGCTCCTGTGTGACTATAGAAACTCAGGACTTGGAAAACTTTGCACCTTTATTTATTTTTTTTTAATAATTTTTTGTTGTTGTTCAAGTATAGTTGCCTCCATTTTTTTCCTCTTGCATGCACCCCCACCCCAACCATTGCTGCCTCCCACCCTCAAATCTACCCCCTTTGGCTTTGTCCATGTGTCCTTTATACACATTCCTTGATGGCCCTTCCCCTATTTTCCCCCATTATCTCTCTCCCCTCTCCCTTCTGGTTACTGTCAGTTTGTCCTTTATGTCAATGTCTCTGGTTATATTTTGCTTGCTTGTTTGTTTTGTTGATTAGGTTCCACTTATAGGTGAGATCACATGGTGCTTGTTTTTCACTGCCTGGCTTACTTCACTTAGCATAATGCTCTCCAGTTCCATCCATGATGTTGAGAAGGATAGGAGCTCCTTCTTTCTTTCTGTTACATAGTATTCTATTATGTAAATGTACCACACTTTTTTGATCAACTCATTTACTGGCGGGCATTTAGGTTGCTTCCAACACTTGGCTATTGTAAATTGTGCTGCTAAGAACATTGGGGTGCATGGGTTCTTTTGAATTGATATTTCAGGGTTCTTAGGATATAGTCCCAGCAGTGGTATTGCTAGGTCAAAAGGCAGTTCCATTTTTAGTTTTCTGACAAAATTCCATACTCTTTCCAAAAGGCACCTTTAAATTTAGAGTGCAATGCTGGATTAAAATCCACTGACTCTGAGCTAGCCCAGAGCACATTCCTAAGTATTGCCTTAAAACACAAGTCAAAGTAGCAATTCTTTAAAAAAATAAAATATATGATTGTCACTCCTTTCATATCTTTAAGTTGGGTTAGGAGAGAATTTTCCTGGTTACCTTGTGGGGAGAATCATTTTGTTTGAGCAATACGCAGACTCCTGGATAAGAAATTGCCCTAAGAAAGTGTTGTGAACATATGTTGATCTGACAGCAAACTCTTATCCATCTCAGTATCAACCATTTGGATTTCTTTTCTGACTATGAGTTGAGAGAAAAATGTTAATTGAAGTTTTTATATTTTGAGAAACAAGAAAAATGTTTGAAAAATTCTATCATGCTTTTGGGACAATTGGCCACACAAAAGAAAATTGGGAAAACAAAACATTTTCCTACTTCTGACCTGAACAGGCTGGAGGGAAGATAGGATCAATTTGTAATCTGAGAGACTCATGTCCGTATTCACAGAAGGAAATGTTTGATGGTGGTGATAATAGAATATCCAGACTTGAAAGACAGAATTTCTTAAAGTTCCTGGGAAGTGGACACTGGAGGCTCATTTTAAGGCAACTTTTGGAGGTTTTAAGAGTCTCAATGATGGTATTATGGAAGGATTACGGAATAAGAAAGGAAGGAAACAGTTAATGTCATCTTAAAGTTTGTAGATATATTGGAGAGCATGTGTAAACCACCCCTTACGACACGTATGAATTCCAAGATATCACTGAGACCAAGATAATTCAGGATCCTGGAAGTCTTCAATGGCAAGAGCAAACAAGAACCAGTGAATCTGGGCAATGACTAAGAATGCATGTATGTTTGCATCTTAAAGATGGACAGACTAAGGAAGCAAGTTTTGTGTTAGTGTATTATTCTTACACCATCATATTCTAAAACCATTTGAAATAACCATTAAACATTTGTGCTTTATTATCAGTATCAATATATTAGAAACATACAATTTTGGTCATATGCGGGATATAAAACTGAAAGCAACCAATGAACAAGCAAGACGAACAACAAAAACTCACAAACACAGACAATAGTGTGGTGGATAGCAGAACAGGGGATACTAAGGTATAAAGGGGGTCAACTATATTGTAACAAAAAGAAATTTGACTTTGGGTGATAAACACACAGTGCAAAGTACTGATGATATATCATAAAATTACATACTTAATATAATTTTATTAACTATAATAAAATTTAGTCACTGCAACAAATTTACTAAAAATAAAAAAGGAGAATGCTGAGTAAAATATGCATATTTTATGCCAGCTATAATCTAAAAAAATTTCTGTGTTGATGAAATTTCTACCCACTAATCACAATAGCCAATATTAGTATACAATTTATATATATATATATATTTATATATATATATATATGTGTGTGTGTGTGTGTGTGTGTGTGTGTGTGTGTATACAGAGAGAGAGAGAGAGAAATCCTTTTAACCACTTATTTGAGGTGTGAATCTTGACAGCCTAACAGCACTTCAAAATGCCATTCTTAATCTGGGAAGTTGGCTATTTGTGTTTTTGAGTTAGGAAACATGGGGATACACTGCTAGGGAATGCGAAAGTTGGAGAAGAATATTCCATTAAATACTGCTTTGTGATCCCCCAAATATCATGGATTGAATGACAAAGATAAATATTTTAACTGGATCTCTGCCAATGTACATCTATAGCATTGAAAACTAAGTATTGTATAATAATATGAATCTTATTTAAAATACCTTGGAAATTTTGATCTAGTGTTAAAGCCAACATAAATTATCTTTGTATATGCTTCCTTACAGCAATCAAATTACAAAATATTTTAAATATCATTTACCAACTTTACTAATGAAGAAAAATAAAGATCCACTGTCAAAGAAAACTAGGTGTATATCTCAAAACAGAAATTATTAGCCCAGTAAAGCTAGCTCCCTTTATTTTTTGTATTTTCATTCATAATATAGAAGGATGTGAAAATATATTTCTATTTCAATTTTTTAAGATTGAAGTTACATGCATTTGCCAAGAAAAGTTTTGAGGCCCCTTTTGTTACAGATTTTTGAATCTGGTTTATCAAATTAAAATAATAGAATTTTGAATACAAATGTAAATTTTAACCACTCCTGTTTTGTTTCTCAAGAAAAATATATTTAAATAATTAAAGTCAGCCTACCAAATAAACTATAGGCACTTAATTAGAAGCTCAAAACAGATCTAATATTTACAAGTATACTACTGTTTCACTGGTAGCATTCTGATATTAACCATCAGTACCTGCTTGTTATAAAAGTGAAACCCTTAGAAGACACGGGATTAACCTGTGCTTCTTATCAATTTTTTTTTTTATTTTTGTATCTTCTATGTGTTTGTAACATTGATTAACAGTTAGACTCATCACTTTGAAGTCAGGCTGTTGATTTCAAATCTCTCCTGGTAACCTGGGCTAATGATGTTGGACAGATTTTTATCACCTGGAAGTTGTGATACCAGAACCCATCTCATGGGGTAGTTTGGAAGGTGAGATGAGACAGTACATGTAAGGGATTAGGGCTCTGCCTAGCATATTATAGGACATTAATAAATATGTTATTTTATTTTTACTATTATTAGTATTGGACGAAGATAAATGCTTTTTGTATACATTTTTACTCCATTACAGATAAATATAACTAATTTCAATTACATCCATTGTCATTATTTCAATCTTAAATGATGTTGCACAAATTGGAGCAATTCAATAATTGCAAATTTATTATTGCCTGTGGAATTTTTTAAGAATACAAAAGTTCTCAGTATAACTGACAAATTAAGTGCTTAATAGATTTCTTTGTTTAAATACTGCAATAGAGGACATATTATATGTCAACAGATATATAAAAATGATTAACCTTCACTAACCATCAAGGATATGCAAATTAAAACCACAATGAGATACCATCTCATATCAGTCAGAAAGATAATTAACAAAAAGTCAACAAACAACAAGTGTTGGAGAGGATGTGGAAAAAGGGAACACTGTGCACTGCTGGTGGAAAATGGTAGCAAGTTTCCTCAAAAAATTAAGAATAGCACCACCATACAATACAGCAATTCCACTGCTGGTTATATATATGAAAAATCAAAACAAAACAAAATAAAACATTTCACTAATTGGAAAAGACAGTCACCATTATGGTCATTGTTGCATTACTTACAATAGCCAATATATGGAAGCAACCTAGGTGTCCATCAATAGATACATGAATAAAGAAGTGGTACATGGATATACAGTGGAATATTACTCTGCAATAACAAAGAAATGGAATCTTGCTATTTGCAGCAACGTGAATGAACCTAGAGTATTATGCTTAGTGAAATATCAGACTAGAAAAGAAAAAAATCATATGATTTTGCTTACATGTGTAATCTAAAAAATTCAACAAATGAACAAACAAAGCAAAACAGAAACGGACTAATAAATACAGAAAACAAAGTAAGGGTTACTGGAGAGTAGGAGAATGGGTGAAAAAAGATGGAAGGGCATAATGGGTACAAACTTCCATTTATAAAATAAATAGGCTATGGGGATGTAGTGTACAGCACAGGAAAGATAGTCAATAATATAGTAATAACTTTACATGGTGATAAATCATTACTAAATTTATCGTGGTGATCACACACTAAAATATGTAACTGTTATGTCACTATGTTGTACAGCTGAAAATAATATAATGCTGTATGCCAACTTCAATACTTTTTCAAAAAAAATCATGATGACTTGGCATAAATGAAACCTAAATTTTTTTTATTCTTTATGTTCTAACTTTTTCTCAACATTTTAAAATAAAATTACTACTTTATTCTTGAATGATAGGTTAAAAAAGTTGAAGATATTTCTAGAATCATTTTAAAGGAAATAGTAAATTAGCAATCACTCCTATAATTTGAAATGATTCCCCTGTGTTTACTAGCAAAATAATTATAGAAATGTCACCTATGTTTGCCAGGAGTGTTTATACTTTGATTTTTTATCAGAGTAAGGCGTTTTTTTTTATTGTTGTTCATTTACAGTTGTCCCCACTTCCCCCCACTACTCTCCTCCAACCTACCCACCCCCACTTGCCACATTCAATTTCCCCACTCCCATTGTCTTTGTCCTTGGGTCCTTTATACACATTCCTTGACTATCCTTCCCCTTCTTTCTCCCATTATGCCTCTCCCCCTTCATCTGGTCACTGTCAGTTTGTTCTTCATTTCCATGTCTGTTTTTTAATTTGACTTTTAGATTATTTTATAAAATCTGTGTATTTTTGTTTTGTGAACACAAAAATAAAATTTTCTACAATGTTTCTACTTTGTTATTACTCAGAGTCTAATAAATTAATAAGGCACTGGCCCACAGCAATGTCATCAAGTCTGTACTAAAGTCAACCATTTACTGGCTTAATTATTAAACAGTCTGTCAGAATAATCTTATGTGAGATTTAGAAACATTCAGAATGCCTAGATCATAGTTGTTTGGGGCATACATGATAATAGTATAACAGTAAATAGTAAACAGTAAGTGTAATGCGATTATCAATAGCGGTAAAAGTCTTTTTAAAAATAAGTCAAAACTTTCAGCTGTGCCCGGTTGGTGTAGCTCAGTGGATTGAGCGTGGGCTGGGAACCAGAGGGTCCCGGTTTGATTCCCAGTCAGGGCACATGCCTGGGTTGCAGGCCAGGTCCCAATGAGGGCCATGTGAGAGGCAACCATACATTGCTCTTTCTCCCTCCCTTCTCCTCTCCCTGAAAATAAATAAAATAAAATCTTAAAAAAAAAAAAAAAATCGTTCAGCCGCAACCAAGATGAACTAAATCTCATGCTTCCCCACTTTTTCCTATCAGAAAACAGGGGATCTGCCTAGTGATCTTGCAACTTGAGGAAGGATACTGGCCTGAGTCCACTCTACATCTCGTTGCCTTTCATGTATCCTTGACCCAGTCCTGCAGGACCTCCAACCTAGGACCCTCACAGGCATAGACAAAAGAGCTCTAGGAAAATCCAAAGGTATTGTGTCCCCTGTCAGAGAGAAAGCGCACACATTGGAAATCTATTGTAGTCACAAAGAGGAGTAGAAGACAGATATCGCAGGCATTTCCCATCTAAAATTCAGTATCTTAGAATAGTGAATATGGCAAAAATATACTCATAACTGAAAGAATTAAAGAAGCATTTTTGGGAAGGCACAATGCAGGAATAAAACATGAAGCAGTTAAACAATATTGTTATCTGAACAGCAAATGTTTGGAACAAAAATGTCTCAATAATGCAGGATGTTGTTTGCAATTTGAAATGAAAGAGTCCAGAGCCAATTAATAGTGTACATAAAAGAGAGGCTTCTATGCTTCCGCAAAGAGTAGGAGCTCCTTCTTTCTTTCTGCTGCATAGTATTCCATCGTGTAAGTGTACCATAGTTTTTCGATCCACTCATTTACTGATGGGCACTTAGGCTGTTTCTAGCACTTGGATATTGTAAATTGTGTTGCTATGAATATTGGTGTTCATTGGTTCTTTTGGATTGGTGTTTCAGGATTCTTAGGGTATAATCTCAGCAGTGGAATTGTCAGGTCAAAAGGCAATTCCATTTTTAGTTATCTGAAGAAATTCCATACTGTTTTCCACAGTGGCTGCACCAGTCTGCATTCCCACCAGCAATGCACTAGGGTTCTCTTTCTCCACATCCTCTCCAACACTTGTTGTTTGTTGAATTGTTTATGATGGCCATTCTGACTGGTGTGAAGTGGTGATCACATTCTTACTAGATCACATTCTCACTGTGATCTAGTAAGTATTATGCTAAGTGAAATAAGCCATATGGTGAAAGACAATACCATATGATCTCACCTATAAGTGGAATCTAATCAACAAAACAAATAAGTGAGCAAAATATAACCAGAGACATTGAAATTAAGAACAAACTGACAGTGACCAGAGGGGGTGGGGTGGGAGGGGATTATGGGTGGGGGAAGGATTTTCAGGAACATGTATGAAGGACACATGGACAAAAACAAAGGCAGGTAGTATCAAGGATGGGAAGTGGGGGTGGCTGGTGTTGGCAGAGTTGGGGGTGTTGGGGGCAGGAATGGAGACAACTGTACTTGAACAACAATTAAAAAAAGAGAAAAAACAAAAAAATATTTTCCAAAAGAGAGGCTTCTATAAACTTTAAGTCTTCTAATGGTATGACTATCTTGGAAAACTGTCTCATTAGAAATTGCCTCTTTAAATTTTGGGAAATCTTTATCTTCCAGTAATGAGATGGTGTGAAAGTCTAGCTAGGGTTAGGTGCCTTCTTTAGATGTGTCATATGAACCCAAGGGTCTAATTTCTGGAGTTTGAGAGCACAAGGGTTTGTTAGTAATACATGATAGGAGCCTTTCCTGTAAGGTTTCAGTGTATCTTTTCAGAGGTTTTTTCCAATAGACAAAACAGTGTGTTGCTTAATGTCTTCATCTCCCTGAAGCACACTGTAAAAATATTGCTGAACCAGAACATGATTACTTTTGATAGAAGTAATTAGGCTTTTATTATCAGTTGCAAAAAATAGTCAGGGACTAGGTGCATTAGGCACCCTGTGACTGTCTCAAATGGTGAGGATTTATGAGTTCCAAAAGAAGTGAATTTGAGATTTAGAAGGACCAGAAGCAATGCTTTTGGCTGAGGAATTTGTAGGATCTCTATAAATGTTCCCAGTTGAGTCTTAATGATTTATTGGTGCCTTTAACTAAGCCTCAGGATTGATGGTAGAAAGTGCAGTGAAAGTGGTGTAAAAGAAACCAAACAGCAAACTTTTAAAAGCACCTACTGGTGAAATGTGTTCCTCATCAACTGTGAAGTTTGAGAGGGATCCCCCAGGCAGGAATAATCTTTTTCAAAAGGGCTTTTGCCATAGAAGAGGAAGTAGCTTGTCTACAAGAGAAAGCTTCAGTTCAGTGAGAAAACATACAATAACTAAAACATTTTTAGAATCCATGAGATGGGAGAAGCTGTAGGAAATCCATTTGCTAAACCTCAAATTGTTCTTTAGGCAATTTAAAACATCTTTGAATGGTGTGAACAATTATATTTTGGACAAGCGGGGAACAGGAGGGGAGGTAGGCACTCATTGCAGCCTTATTCATATTTCCACACCAGTATTGATTCATGAATGCTATTTTTTAGTGGACTAAAGCTTTAATGCATATACAATAATTAAGAGTGGGAATTTCAGAGTATACAGTAGAACTAAGTTATTATTTCGCCTTCTATAAAAATTTAATAAAATTGATCTTTCTGTTTTTGTTTAGAACTCCATCACTCAGGGCTGCAGTGAGTCCTAAGGAGGATACCAATGAGAGATACCCTGTCCAGAACCATCCTTCCCCTCCTAGAGTAAGGCCGTCTTACTGAGTCGAGTTTATTGTTTTTATTCCCTCTTTCTTTTGGATAAATTCTCTTTTAAGAAATTATCACTTCCTTTGAAAGTAAGTTTAAAGGGGAGGCTTGCCACACAACCTTGCCAAACATATTTGAATATCCTTTGGATTTGAGCTGGATCACCCATTTTGAATGTTTAACAACAACAACAAAAAAAAACCAGTATTAAATGTATGGACAAATACAAAGTTCTAAATATAAAAATTTTGCTTCAAATTATCTTAAAGGAAGTAGAACACTTTCCAATAAAGTCATCCTACATTCTTTACCAGCCAAAAAATTCCAGTGTCTCATCAAGCAATATATTCTCCTACCAAATTTCTTATTGGAACAAGAACTTTATTCAATATCAGTGTCGTTTTCAGCTGAGTTACAACTTCATGCTTTATAATTTTTGATCCTAGTATCACTTGTAGGTCAATCATGAGAAAAAATTGAGAAATATTAGTGAATATATTTTTGAAAAAATACTCAAATTTGTTTTAATTTTATCTAGATGAGTCACTTCACATTTTGAGCTACATAATGCTTTGCGAAGAAAATTAAATCACTAGTAAAATGAATACTTCTTACTGTTAAGCAATAATTTTTAGTGTGCTATTAAAGATTGGTTTACTTTTCAACAGTTCATTGGCATACTTTAGTGATAAATATACGATATGATTTTTACTTGTTTAATAATATTCTGCAATTTAGAATCATATACTGTTGGCTTTGATTCCAGGACACTGAAAATACTCCTTGTGAAACTTAACAGCGTATTTTACCTTGTATTTCTGATCTTTTTTTCCTTGAATTTCTATTACCATATAATTTGGTACACGTTCTGTTCATTTACATGGCTAATGCATATTGTTATATTGTCAAATACTGAATGTACAGTTAGTCTCATTTCAATGGTTATGTGTGGCAGTGATTTCCACACGCGTGAGAACACGCAGTCCTGAGAATTTACACGTTTTGAGCACAGCTCCGTGTGATTCCTGTGTGAGCAAGTGTGGATCATGTCTGTGGGATGGGAATTCTCTAATAGGAATTTGGCAAAGGTGTATCTTAAAATATTCTGGCTTGCTGATCTCTGAATATTGCTTTAACCTGGTCCT
>PVJI01002681.1:0-104394 GCA_004026765.1 Micronycteris hirsuta | reverse complement strand
GGGTCTTTCTCCCCAGGTCTTTCTCCCCAAGATGGGGGATGGTGGAGGAGACCCGTGGGCGCCGGATTTCTTCTCCCCGCGTGTCTGAGATTTATACACGCACTGGTTACGGTCAACCATGGGTCCCGGCAGGACTGAGCTACCCCACGACAGTTATGGATTTCCATTTGTGAAGTTGTTAAAATCATATCCTTGCTTATCAAATTCACCAGTTGGGTCATAGTTAAGTGTCAATGTGGAATAATTTAATGGGAATCTATTTTAATACCAGATTTTAAAACACACAGTTTTCATGAATTCCTTGGTATTTACTCACTATGGTTTACAAACAAAGACAGTGGTCTGAAATCACAGTTGGCACTGTTATTAATCCTATAACTGGTAAAAGACTTAAATTTGGGAAATCAGTCAATAAATAAGAAATGCCTGTGGTAAGTTTGCATCACCCTCATCCTGGAGACTTTTTTTATTCTGTGCCCTGAGGCACCTGCAGACCCAGAGGTAGCTCTGAATGCCTAGTAACCCTTTCGGTAGCTCAAACGAACTGACTCATAAGAAAGAAAAATAAGAAAACTGCATATTGTCAGGCTACACACCAGTGAACTCAGATTGGAGGTTAATTCCAATCAACTAAACACTCAGCAGATGCTGTAGAAACATTAATTTGGGGCTGCTTGGGTTGACATTACGTACATTGTAGAAATAAATAGAAAGCTGCTGTGATGCGCTATAATCATGTCACAATAATTATGTGTAGAATATAATTTGCCTTATAAGACTTGTTGTATAGAGTTGTGAGGTAACTGATTGAATGTAGAAGAAAAATAAAGAAAAAATTTCAAAAATACTTTGCAGGTCTATAGAACTTTGTAGTCCAAAATTTCTCAATGTTGTACCTTGACTTTTGAGGCAACTAACCCAAAAATCAGTGTATTCTTTTCTTCTGAAATGTTAAAGAGGATATTTATGTAATTAGAACCCATTGTTTCACAGAACAAAACTAGAGATTTATGTAATATGTATGATAAATTGAGATAATTTTAAAATGACACTGCTTCTGAATTTTGTATATTGTCTAATAAGAGGATAGAAAGCAGCTTTACAGACAATTACTAATGTAATATTATTTATGGTCAATTAGTAGAAGCAGCAAATATAGAATTGTACTGTTTTTAAATGAGTTTTAAATTCATTTTAGTAAAAATATAGGTCTTTCATGAAATTATTTGATAAACAGTGATTAATTGTCAAGAATTAGACACTTTGGAAAGAGATGAAAATATATCATATTTTCTCCTTTTTCTATGTGACAGGTGAACCTGTGTGACATTATTTAAAAATGTACACATACACACAACACATACCAGCAACACCAACACCACACCACACACCTCTTTCTCTCTCTGGCATAAGTAAATGATGGAGTTACCTTTTCCAAAAAGGAAAACTTAATAATTCAATAAGTAGACAAAACACATATATGCCTAGAGAAATAGCAAAAAAAAAAAAAAAAGCAGTTAAAATTTGTTAAAGCAATATTTTTAAAAGCAGTAAATTAGTCACCATGACAAAAAATGGGTTTTCTTTCACTATATTTTCTTATGTTCAATTTAAATAGCATTATTTTTATTGTAAAGCACATATGAGATTGCCCAAATATTTTCAGTATCTAAAGGTCTTCATCTGCCTCTGCTAAGAAGACTGTTCTATGATCATATAGTGGACTTTCTCTTTTAAGCCCTTTAGCACTTAAACTCTGGGCTCAGCTCTAGTGTTCTCTTTCTCCTGTTGGTGGGCTGACCCTCTGACTGACCATCTGATTCTGTTCCCTGCTGACTATGCTCTGTGTAATTCCCTCCTTCTGAATATGCATGGAAAATGTGACTGGCTAATATACTATGGCCAAGGTAAAGGGATTTTGCAATTAAGGCCCCAATTCAGTTAATGTTGAATTAATCAAAAGGGACATCATCCTCAGTGGGCCTGACCTAATTAAGTAAAGGCCCTTGAAAGAGGGACAGGGAAATTTCTAAGGTGAAAGACTCTCCTTGCTGGCATAATAAAGTAATTGCCCACATCTGGAAGAGTCCATATGCTAAGGAATTGGAGGACTTGTGTGTGGCTTCCAGCTCACAGCCAGTAAAAAGTCAGGGTTTTCAGCTACAGTGAAATGAATTCTGCCAACAAAATGAATAAGTTATTCTTCCCCAGTTCAGCCTCCAGATGAGAATATAGCCCAGCAACACCTTGACTGCCACTTCATGAGACTTAAGAGAAAATCAAGCGAAGCTGTGCCTGAACTCTTAGCTCATAGAAAGTAAGAGATAATAAGGGTGCTTTGTTTTTAGGCACTAATTTTGTGATAATCTGTGATGGAGCAATAGAAAACTATATATTTTTTCTCTTTGTTGCCTGCATTTGAGACAATCTGTTTTTTTTTTTTTTTTTTCTTTCCAGTTAAGTAACATTTGCCAGAAAATAAATAAGCCATTTCTTTCTGGCAATTCCTGAAAGAAAGAGTCTCTTGCCTGTTGAACTAGATTAGGTGTTTTTCTTTGTGAATATTCCTTGACATATTTTGGCAAACAATTCCTTCCTTTTTGTTACCACCATCAAAACCAATGAAAATCACCAGTATCCTTCTTCATTCTTATTGAGTTCATCAATGAACTCACTCTTTTGCAAAGTACATTTATTAAATTACAAAATTTCCCTTTTCTATATACTGGATTTCATTTTAGCTGCAAAATAAAAACTTTTATGAATATAGCAATTGGCCCTGGCTGGGCGGGTCAGTTCGTTGAAGCATCACCCAGTACACCAAAATGTGTGTGTTTGTTCCCCAGGTGGGGTGCATACAGGAGGCAACCAATTGATATTTCTCTCTCTCATCAATGTATCTCTCTTTCTCTGTCTCTAAAAAAGAATACATCTATTGTTTCTTTCAAAGTACAAAGGCATAAAGATATCTTATTACATTAAAAGGTAATTCTCTAATCATTTTTCTACAATTTTAATAGATTTCTTCTTCTTTTTTAATATTTTTCCAATGTAAGCCTATACCTTTAAATAGTTTTCTTCAATACTGATTTTCTGTTTGTTTATTTTTAATTTTCCAAGGAAAATAAAGCCCTCTCTTCAACTACCTGTAAAATTATTTGCACACAGAACAAATGAAAACATTGTGAACTGGCATAACATCTGTAAAACAGAACTGTGAAATGGAATAACATTAACGTTAAGACAAGGAAGTCAAACAAGACTGAAAGAGAAAATTTGATCATGGATCATCATAATGATAATATTTCCTTTCTTTAAATTTTAATTACTTTATTATTGTTCAATTACAGTTGTCTGCATCCTCTCTTCTCCCTCCCCCACCCCCTCCAAACCCACCTCCCACCCTTTCTTCCACCCCCACTTCCTTGGTTCTGTCCATGTGTCCTCTACAGTGGTTCCTGAAAACCCTTCTTCCCATATCCCCCAGTCCCCTCACCTCTGGCTCTTGTTAGATTGCTCTTAATTTGAATGTCTCTGGTTATATTTATCTTGCTTTTTCTTTTGTTGATTATGTTCCAGTTAAAGGTGAGATCATATGGTATTTGTCCCTCACTGCCTGGCATATTTCCCTCAGCATAATGCTCTCCAGTTCCATCCATGCCGTTGCAAAGGGCATAAGCTCCTTCTTTCTCTCTGTTGTGTAGAATTCCATTGTGAAAATGTACCATTGTTTCTTGATCCATTCATTTGTTGATGGGCACTTAGGTTGTTTCCAGCACCTGGCTATTGTAAATTGTGCTGCTATGAACATTAGAGTGCATAGGTTCTCTTGGATTAGTCTTTCAGGGCAGTGGAATTGCTGGGTCAAAAGGCACTTCCATTTTAGCTTCCTGAGGAAATTCCATGCTGTTTTCCACAGTGGCTTCACCAGTCTGCATTCCCACCAACAGCACACTAGGGTTCCCTTTTCTCCACATCCTCTCCAACACTTACCCGTTGCTTTGTTTATGATGGCCATTCTGAGTGTTGTGAGGTGGTATCTCATTGTGGTTTTAATTTGATTCTCTATGATGGCTAGTGATGCTGAACATCTTTTCATATGTCTCTGGGCCCTCTGTATGTCCTCCTTGGAGAAGTGTCTGTTTAAGTCTTTTGTCCATTTTTTAATTGGGTTTTTTGTCTTCCTGGAGTGGAGTCATATGAGTTCTTTATATATTTTGGAGATCAAACCCTTGTCTGAGATATCACTGGCAAATACGTTTTCCCATATGGATGGTTCTCTTTTTATTTTAATGCTGTTTTCTTTAGCTGTACATAAGCTTCTTATTTTGATGAGGTCCCATTTCTTTATTCTTTCCTTTATGTCTCTTGATCTGGGGGACATATCAGTGAAGATGTTGCTGCGTGGAATGTCTGAGATTTTCCTACCTATGTTTTCCTCTAGGACTTTTATGGTGTCATGACTTACATTTAAGTCTTTTATCCACCTTGAATTTATTTTTGTGTATGGTGTAAGTTGGTGCTCGAGTTTTATTTTTTTGCATGTAGCTGTCCAGATTTCCCAACACCATTTGTTGAAGAGGCTATTTTTCCTCCATTTTATGCTTCTTCCCCCTTTGTTGAAGATTAATTGCCCGTAGAGACTTGGGTTTATTTCTGGGCTCTCTATTCTGTTCCATTGGTCTATCTGTTTTTATGCCAGTACCAAGCTGTTTTGATTATAGTGGCCTTGTAATATAGTTTTATATCAGGAATTGTGATCCCTCCTGCTTTGCTCTTCTTTCTCAAAATTGCAGCTGATATTCAGGGTCGTTTATGGTTCCATATAAATTTTTGAAGTGTTTGTTCTCTATCTGTGAAATATGACATTGGTACTTTGGTAGGGATTGCACTGAATGTATAAATTGCTTTGGGTAGTATGGACATTTTGATGATGTTGATTCTTCCAATCCATGAGCATGATATATGTTTCCATTTGTTTGTGTCTTACATGATTTCTCTCTTCAGTGCTGTGTAGTTTTCTGAGTACAGATCTTTTACCTCCTTGGTTAGGTTTATTCCCAGGTATTTTATTTTTCTTGTTGCTATATCAAATGGGATTTTTTTTTTCTGATTTCTACTTCTGGTGTTTCATTGTTGGTATACAAAAATGCCTTTGATTTCTAAATATTGACTTTGTATCCCACTGTTTTGCCAAATTCATTTATTAGGTTGGGTAGTTTTTTGGCAGAGTCTATAGGATTTTCTATGTACACTATCATGTCATCTGCAAACAATGTCAGGTTTGTGTCCTCTTTTCCAATTTGGATGCCTTTTATTTCCTTTTCTTTTCGAATTGCTGTGGCTAAAACTTCCAGTACTATGTTGAATAGAAGTGGTGATAGTGGACAACCTTGTTTTGTTCCTGAACTTAGTGGGAACGATTTTAGTTTTTGCCCATTGAGTATGATGTTGGCTGTAGGTCTCTCATAGATGGCCTTTAATGCTCCCTCTATTCATACTTTGCTGAGTGTTTTTATCATAAATCAATGCTGTACTTTATCGAATACTTTTTCGACATCTATTGATATGATCATGTGATTTTTGTCTTTGCTTGGTTTATGTGATGTGTTGTGTTTACTGATTTGCTAATATTGTACCATCCTTGCATCCCTGGGGTGAATCCTACTCGGTCATAATGTATGATCTTTTTAATGTATTGCTGTATGCAGTTTGCCAATATTTTGTTGAGGATTTTAGTGTCTATGTTCATCAGCGATATTGGCCTGAGGTTTTCTTTCTTTGTTGTGTCTTTATCTGGTTTTGGGATTAGGATGATGCTGGCTTCATAAAAAGAGTTTGGGAGTCTTCCATCATTTTGGATTTTTTGGAATAGTCTGTGAAGGATAGGCGTTAGCTCTTCCTTAAATGCTTTGTAGAATTCTCCTGTGAAACCATCTGGTCCAGGGCTTTTGTGTGTTGGGTATTTTTTGATTACTGGTTTAAATTCATCTGCTGTTATTGGTCAGTTCAGGCTTTCTTCTTCTTCTTTATTGAGTTTTGGAAGATTATATTTTTCTAGAAATTTGTCCATTTCACCTAGGTTTTCATATTTCTTGGCTTACACTTCTTTATAGTAGTTTCTTTCAATCCTTTGTATTTCTGTGGCATCAGTTGTAATCTCTCCTCTTTTATTTCTGATTATGTTTATTTGGGTCTTCTCTCTTTTTTTCTTGATGAGCCTGCTTAAAGGCTTGTCTATTTTGTTTATCTTTTCAAAGCACCAGCTCCTGGATTCATTGGTCCTTAGGATTGTGCTTTTAGTCTCTATGTCATTTAATTCTGCTCTTATCATGGTTACTTCTTTCCTTCTATTTGCTCTGGGCTGTGTTTGTTGTTGTTCCTCGCGTTCTTGTAGGCATAGGGTTAGGTTGTTTGTTTGAAATCTTTCTATCTATTTTAGGTAGGCCTGTATCCCTATGAACTTCCCTCTCAGGACTGCCTTCGCTGTGTCCCATAAGTTTTGGGTTGTTGTGAGTTCATTTTCATTTGTTTTGAGAAACTTTTTTATTTCTTCCCTAATCTCATTCTTTCTTGAAGTCCTCCAAGATTTTCTTTATGTATTTGGGTGCTCCTATGTTGGGTGCATATATATTTACAATATTTATGACTTCTTGGTGGATTCCTTCCTTGAGTATTATGAAATGTCCTTCTGAGTCTCTCCTTATGGCCCTGTTTTTGAAGTCTATTTTGTCTGATATGAGTGTTGATACCTCAGCTTTTTTTCCTGTTTGCTTGGAAAATTTTTTCCAGCCCTTCACTTTCAGTCTGTGTAAGTCTTTTGTTCTGAAGTGGGTCTCTATCAGGCAGCATATGTGTGGGTCGTGGTTTCTTATCCACTCTAAGCTATTCTATGTCTTTTGATTGGAGCATTTCATCCATTTACATTTAAGGTTATTATTGATAGGTATTCATTGCCATTTTTTTTTTTTTTGTACCTGTGTTCCTCTCTCTCTGTCTCTTTTCCTTCTTTTCATTTCTTTAAAGCAGTCCCTTTAGCATCTCTTGTAGAGCTGGTTTGGTGGAGGTGTATTCTTTTAGACTTCTTTTGTCTGGGAAGTTCTTTATTTGGCCTTCTATCTTGATTAAGAGCCTTGCTGGGTACAGTAGCCTTGGTTGCAGGCCTCTGGTTCTCATTACTTGGAATATTTCTTGCCAGTCCCTTCTGGCTTGGAGTGTTTCCATAGCAAAGTCAGCTGCTAGGCTTATCAGGGTTCCCTTGTATCTTACTTCCTGTTTCTACCTCGCTGCCTTTAAGATTCTCTCTTTGTCTTGGAATTTTGCCATTTTAATGATGATGTGTCTTGAAGTGGGCCTGTTTGGGTTCCTTTTGATTGGGACTCTCTGTGTTTCCTGGATTTGTGTGGGTTTCTCTCTCATCAGATTAGGGAAGTTTTCCATCATTATTTTTTCAAACAGGTTTTCTAACCCTTGCTCATCATCTTCTGCTTCTGGTATCTCTATTACACTGATATTGTTGCCTTTCATGTTGTCCTGCATTTCCCTTAATACGTCTTCATTCTTTCTGAGCCTCTTTTCCTTTTCTTACTCTTTCTGTGTGTTTTTTTCTACTTTGTCTTCCAGCTCGCCGATCTGATACTCTGCTTCATTGAGCCTGGTTTTCATTCCTTCTACTGTGTTCTTCAGTTCAGAAATTGTACTCATTTCCTCTTGGCCCTTGTTGATAGTTTCTATTTCCTTTTTCATGTTGATATAGTTTGCAGTGAGTTCATTGTAGTTTCCCTATTGTTTCTGGTAATTCTCAGTGAGCTCATTGAGCTTCCTGATAACCAATGCTTTGAACTCAATATGTGATAGTTGACTTGCCTCTATTTCGTTTATCATTCTTTCTGTGGCTTCCTCCTTTCCTTTCATGTGATGATTGTTTTTTTGTCTCCCCATTGTTTGTGAGACTCTTCTTGGTAGCCTCTGTTTCTTAAATTGATCTGTTCTGACTCACTGATTTTATGGTATGTACTTCCATCATAGAATACATTCAAGATTCAGTGGTACAGTCTCCTTAATCTCCTGAGTTCACTGGTCTTGGGCTGTTGTTTATGTTAGCTCTCCTAGTGCTTTGGGTTTTGGTTGTTGTTGGGTCTTTCTTTGGTGGGTCCTTTCCTCCAGCTGGCTAACTGAGGGTCACTCCATCCAGTACGCCTTGTATTCTGTTGTGCAGGTGTGGACAGGTTATGTTGAAGCTGATTCTTCTGTGTGAACAAGGTTTTGAGGCTTTTCTCTCACTCTTGTTCGGTTGTTTGTTGTGGGTAATTTCTCCACCAATTGGTTGTATTTCCTCTTCTGTCCTGGATTGAGGTTAGTGTGGGTTGCACTTCCTTCTTTACCTTCATCCGTTGTTTTCCATTGGTGGTTCTTTTGTTGGTAGATTTCCTCTTTAAGCAGATATACTGGTGTTCACCACTCCCGCCTTGCAAGGTCGCTGGAGTAACAAAGTGAAATTTGTCTCACTCTGTTTTTTTGAATCACTCCTGTTTGTGTCTAACTGTTGTTTTCACAGATTCAGGTTTTAATGTCTCACCTGTGGGTAAAGAAGAGGGGAAAAAAAGAGGAGGGAAGGAAGGAAGAAAGAATAATGTAAGGAAAGGAAGGAAAGAAGGAGGAATAAAAAAGAAAGAAATCAAGAAAGGAGGAAGGAATTAAACAATTTTTTTAAATTAAACAAATAAAAAAGTGAAAAAAATAAAAGAAAGAGGGGGCTAGGAATAATAAAGGAAAGCAAGGAAGAAGGAATAAAAAAATAAAGAAGGACAGAAAGGAGAAGGAATTAAAAAACAAACAAACAAACAAACAAACAAACAAACAAACAAACAAAAATCCTTCTGCTGGTTTTAAACTGTTCAGGCCAGGCCTGTTCTTCTGGTTTTCCTGGCTGCATGAGGGTGAGAAGGTATTGTTTTCTCTTTTCTCCCTTCCTGAGATCCACTCTTCACTGTTGTCCAGCCTCAAGCCTAGTTCCTAGGTGCCCTTCTGGGTCCAGCCTAGGCCTTTAGTTGTAGTGTCCTTGAGGTGCACCAATTAGGAGCTACTCATCCATCACCTTCTTGGTCCTTGCTGGTCTCAATGGCACGTACTCTCAGTGCCCCTTCCAGGTAGTTTAGCCCCCCCACTGAGTTAAATCTTTCCAAGGACTGCAGCTACCCGCAGCGGGGCACTTCTGCCTTTCTCCTACAGAGCCAATTGGGCCTGCAGGGCTCTGTGCACATGGGCTTGGTGGTAGGCGCTTTGTCCCTGGTGCTCTGGGCATGAACCCTGCGGACCTGAGTGCACAGTCCCCTATGCCCCTGGATTGGGTGCGGGCCAGTTGCCAGGTTGGAGGTCACTGGTTGCACACTTTTATTGGTGTTTTTGGAGGGGGTATGGGTGGGCCGCGGATCACCGGTTGTGCAGTTCCCCCATTTCCCCTTGATTGGGAGCACAAGCTGCCGCCAGGCCAGCTGAGTGTCACTGGTTGTGCACAGTCCTCAGTTTCCCTTGATTCAGAACACAAGCTGCCACCGGGCTAGGAGCCGTAGCTTGCACACTGTTCCAGGTTCTTCTGGAGTGTACGCAGGCAGGCTGCCCTGGGCCGCCAATCACCAGGGCGCAGGGACCCTGGGGCTGTCAGGGGCAGGGGCTCTCCAAACAGCTGTGGAGTGCCTCTTTTTTTTATTTTTCTTTTTGAAAAATTATTTCTATTTATGCCCAACAGTCCAAACAAGCATCTGGCCTCTCACACAGCCCAATCTGGCTCTCTCCCAAGAATCTTGCAGCAGACCCGGCAGGCGCCGGGCCTGGGGCTGCAGGCCACCCTGGTCCCTGCACTGGTCCCAAAGCACTCTCATTAACATCTGATCATTCAATGTCCCCTATAATTTTGGTCTCCAATCTTCATATATGATGGAATTTCATTGGCTGTTCGCTCTGTTCCTCAGAAGATTGGCTAGGTGTTTCACCAGTGGGCAGGAGGAAGTGGACTCTGCTCCCACTTATCTCACTTCCATCTTCTCTCTCTGATAATATTTCCTTAATTATTGTCAGACTAGGAATGGGGGTCCTGTTCCCTTGGTCCACGCAAGGACTTGCCAGAACTCATTTAACTCCAGTGAACTCCAGCCCCTTTTCTACTGGCTTCAGGACAGTCATGTTTTCTCTTTTTCGACTGATCTTACTTACAATGAAAAATTATAATATCTTTTTGTCTGTTTATCTGCTGATATTCTCTGGCATTTTCACATTTAGTGCAAAGGACAAAGAAAATAAAGTCACGTCTTTAGAAATGACTAGATGGTTAGAAAGTTTTATTTGTGTTTATGTTTCCTTCTGATTATAAATTATTTGTAGTACATTGTCTGTTGTGCTCCATAAGTTTTACTTAAAACTCAATAATATTGAATAAGAAGATATAGTTTCAGGCTTGTATATTTTGACAGAATATGTAATGCATAATGAAACAAATTCTTTTTACAAGCTGTTCCATGATATAAAAGTTATGTAATATTAACCAGCCAGGCTGATAACAATAATTCTGGTTCTTCTTATTTAAGTGCAATAAATATTGGAGAGATAAAAAGAGAAAATGGGAGTGAAAACAACCATTCAGTGAAAATAAAATACATGTCAGTCTTTATTAGTTGTTATTGAATTCTGATAATCAGTAAAATAAGAACTTTAGTTATTTTGATATGAGGGGAACTGAAACTCAGAAAAATAAAATAAATGCATTGAACAAACATACATGAATCATGTAATTTTTAAATATATTTTATTGCTTATGCTATTACAGTTGTCTACCCCTTTATTCCCCTCCGCCCTGCACATACCCTCCTACCCTAATACCCTACTCTTTAGTTCATGTCCATGGGTCATACATGTAAGTTCTTTGGGTTCTACATTTTGTATACTATTCTTAACCTCCCCCTGTCTATTTTCTACCTACCATTTATGCTACTATTCTCCGTACCTTTCCACCCTCTCCCCCCATCCACTCCTCCACTGATAACTCTCCATGTGATCTCCATTTCTGTGATTCTGTTCCTGTTCTAGTTGTTCGCTTAGTTTGTTTTAGGTTTAGATGTTAATAGCTATGAGTTTGTTGTCATTTTACTGTTCATAGTTTTAATCTTCTTTTTCTTAGATAAGTCCCTTTAGCATTTCATATAATAAGGGTTTGGTGATGATGAACTCCTTTAACTTGACCTTATCTCGGAAGCACTTTATCTGCCCTTCCATCTTAAATATAGCTTTGCTGGTTAGAATAATCTTGGATGTAGGTCCTTGCCTTTCATGACTTCAAATACTTCTTTCCAACCCCCTATTGCCTGCAAGGTTTCTTTTGAGAAATCAGCTAACAGTCTTATGGGCACTCCTTTGTAGGTAACTGTCTCATGTTCTCTTTTTGCTTTTAAGATTCTCTCCTTATCTTTAATCTTGGCTAATGTAATTATGATGTGCCTTTGTGTGTTCCTCCTTGGGTCCACCTTCTTTGGGACTCTCTGAGCTTCCTGTACTTCCTGGAAGTCTATTTTCCTTTGCCATATTGGGGAAGTTCTCCTTCATTATTTGTTCAAATAAGTTTTCAGTTTCTTGGTTGTTGGGAGCTGCCTACACCTATTTCTTGGCAAGGCCAGAATGGGTGGGATGCCTCTCCACAGCAGAAGGGACCATTGGCAGTCCTCCTACTAGTCTATCCCTTTGCCTGCTTGCTTTTGTTGAATACTTGGTAGTAGGATTCTTAGATATTGGCACTTTGCTAACTGAAGATTGGCACATTTTCTTATGCTGTTGCTAGAATGACATACTGACCATAGACAGCAAATAGCTCCTAACTGATACTACCCATGAAAATGTTAAAGAAGAGTAAGTTTTAGCAGGCTAGCAGCCAACACTGAAGAAGGTCATTGTCCCTAGTAACACCTCCTGAACAATTGACACTTGTAAGCTTAAGGTTTATTTAGAGCCACAACGCCCCCAAGATAAATGAATGTCCTTGGGTGAGAGACTGTCTGACTCTGAAAGCAATCATTGTTTCCAGAAGTAATCAGAAATGTTCTACATTTTTTCTAAATTGTTCACATGCTAGCTTT
Organism: Micronycteris hirsuta; assembly: GCA_004026765.1. Classification (NCBI taxonomy): domain Eukaryota; kingdom Metazoa; phylum Chordata; class Mammalia; order Chiroptera; family Phyllostomidae; genus Micronycteris; species Micronycteris hirsuta. Next base: position 92,272 of record PVJI01002681.1, on the reverse strand, counting down.
TTCTGCCTCGATTTGTAACTTGCATCTATTTCTCACACTGATGGAAAATCCCTCCTTATAAAAATAAAGAGAACTTCTTTGTGGTTGTTGGTCTGGCCCCAGAGGCCATGGCTGGCCTCCGGCACTCCAAGAGAGAGGGTGTCTGGATTCATTCCCCTGTCCCCTGGCACTCCACTGAGGGTGCTGGGTCAAGTTCCCCTTCACCTCCACCTGCCCATCATTTGGGGATCTGGAGACCCTCAGAGGCTGGTTCTCTGCACTTGGTTTTCCTCTTCTCATTCTAGCACCCCTATGATTAGGATGTTGGAACATTTAAAGATGTCCTGGAGGTTCCTAGGCCTCTCTTCATTTTTTTGAATTCTTGTTTCTTCATTCTGTTCTGGTTGAATGTTTATTTCTTCCTTCTGATCCACACCATTTTTTTAAATAATTAATTTATTGTCGTTCAATTACAGTTATTTGCAATGACTCCCCTCCCCTCATCCCTTCCTCTCCAACTTCTCCTCATCCCCAGCCTCCCTCCTCCCCCTTAGTTCCATCCATGTGCCCTCTACCATGATTCCTGAAACCCCTTCTCCCCATTGTCCCCTCCCCTCTCCCCCCTGGCTATTGTTAGACTGTTCTTAATTTCAATGTCTCTGGTTATGTTTTGCTTGCTTTCTGACTTTGTTGATTATGATCCAGTTAAAGGTGAGATCATATGGTATTTGTCCCTCACTGCCTGGCTTACGTCACTTAGCATAATGCTCTCCAGTTCCATCCATGCTGTTGCAAAGGGTATAAGCTCCTTCTTCCTTTCTGCTGCGTAGAATTCCATTGTGTAAATGTACCATAGTTTCTTGATCCATTCATTTGTAGATGGGCACTTCGGTTGTTTCCAGCACTTGGCTATTGTGAATTGTGCTGCTATGAACATTGGAGTGCAAAGGTTCTTTTGAATTGGTTTTTCAGGAGTCTTAGGGTATAATCCCAGTAGTGGAATTGCTGGGTCAAAAGGCAGTTCCATTTTCATTTTTTCTGAGGAAGTTCCATACTGTTTTCCACAATGGCTGCACCAGTCTTCATTCCCACCAACAGTGCAGTAGGGTTCCCTTTTCTCCACATCCCCTCCAACAGTTATCTCTTGCTTTGTTGATGATGGCCATTCTGACTGGTGTGAGGTGGTATCTCATTGTGGTTTTAATTTGCATCTCTCTGATGGCTAATGATGTTGATCATCTTTTCATATGACTCTGGGCCCTCTGTATGTCCTTTTTCAAGAAGTGTCTGTTCATGTCTTTTGCCCATTTTTTAATTGGTTTTTTTGTCTTCCTGGAGTGGAGTCATATGAGTTCTTTATATATTTTGGATATCAGACCCTTGTCTGAGGTATCATTGGCAAATATGTTTTCCCATACTGTTGGTTCTCTTTTTATTTTAATATTATTTTCTTTAGCCCCACAGAAGCTCTTTATTGTGATAAGATCCCATTTGTTTATTCTTTCCTTTATGTCCCTAGCTGTAAGGGACATATCATTGAAGATGTTGCTGTGTGGAATATCTGAGATTTTCCTATCGATGTTTTCCTCTAGAACTTTTATGGTGTCATGACTTACATTTAAGTCTTTTATCCACCTTGAATTTATTTTTGTGTCTGGTGTAAGTTGGTGCTTGAATTTCATTTTTGTGCAAGTAGCCATCCAGATTTCCCAACACCATTTGTTGAAGAGGCTATTTTTCCTCCATTTTATGCTTCTGCCCCCTTTGTTGAAGATTAATTGCCTGTAGAGACTTGGATTCATTTCTGAGCTCTCTATTCTGTTCCATTGGTCTATCTGTCTGTTTTTATGCCAGTACCAAGCTGTTTTGATTACAGTGGCCTTGTAATATAGCTTGATATCAGGAATTGTGATCCCTCCTGCTTTGCTCTTCTTTCTCAAAATTGCAGCTGATATTCAGGGTCGTTTATGGTTCCATATAAATTTTTGAAGTGTTTGTTCTCTATCTGTGAAATATGACATTGGTACTTTGGTAGGGATTGCACTGAATGTATAAATTGCTTTGGGTAGTATGGACATTTTGATGATGTTGATTCTTCCAATCCATGAGCATGGTATATGTTTCCATTTGTTTGTGTCTTCCACGATTTCTCTCTTCAGTGCTGTGTAGTTTTCTGAGTACAGATCTTTTACCTCCTTGGTGAGGATTATTCCCAGGTATTTTATTTTTTTTGTTGCTATATCAAGTGGGATTTTTTTCCTGATTTCTGTTTCTGCTGTTTCACTGTTGATATACGAAAATGCCTTTGATTTCTGGATATTGACTTTGTATCCTGCTGTTTTGTCAAATTCAATTATTAGATCAAGCAGCTTTTTGGCGGAGTCTATAGGATTTTCTAACTATACTATCGTGTCGTCTGCAAACAACGACATTTTTGTTTCCTCCTTTCCAATTTGGATGCCTTTTATTTCCTTTTCTTCTCTGATTGCTGTGGCCAAAACTTCCAGAACTATGTTGAATAGAAGTGGTGATAGTGGGCAACCTTGTCTTGTTCCTGATCTTATTGGGAAAGATTTTAGTTTTTGTCCATTGAGTATAATGTTGGCTGTAGGTTTCTCATAGATAGCCTTTATTATGTTGAGGAATGCTCCCTCTATTCCCACTTTCCTAAGTGTCTTTATCATAAATGGGTGCTGTACCTTATTGAATACTTTTTCTGCATCTATTGATAGGATCATGTGATTTTTGTCTTTGCTTTGGTTTATGTGATGTATTACGTTTCTTGTTTTGCGAATGTTGTACCATCCTTGCATCCCTGCGATGAAACCCACTTGGTCATGGTGAATGATCTTTTGGATGTATTGTTGGATGCGGTTTGCTAATATTTTGTTGAGGATTTTAGCATCAATGTTCATCAGTGATATTGGCCTGAAGTTTTCTTTCTTTGTTGTGTCTTTTTCTGGTTTTGGGATTAGGATGATGCTGGCATCATAAAAAGAGTTTGGGAGTCTTCCATCCTTTTGGATTTTTTGGAATAGTCTGTGAAGGATAGGTGTTAGTTCCTCCTTAAATGCTTTGTAGAATTCTCCTGTGAAACTATCTGGTCCAGGGCTTTTGTGTGTTGGAAATTTTTTGATTACTGCTTTAATTTCATCTGCTGTTATTGGTTCAGTTCAGGCTTTCTGTTTCTTCCTTATTGAGTTTTGGAAGATTATATTTTTCTAAGAATTGGTCCATCTCTCCTAGGGTTTCATATTTCTTGGCATACAGTTCTTCGTAGTAATGTCTTATAATCCTTTGTATTTCTGTGGCATCAGTTGTAATATCTCCTCCTTCATTTCTGATTGAGTTTATTTGGGTCCTCTCTCTTTTTTTCTTGATGAGCCTGCTTAAAGGCTTGTCGATTTTGTTTATCTTTTCGAAGAACCAGCTCCTGGATTCATTGATCCTTAGAATTGTCCTTTTAGTCTCTATGTTATTTAATTCTGATCTGATCTTGGTTATTTCCTTCCTTCTGCTTGCTCTGGGTTGTCTTTGCTGTTGATCCTCGAGTTCTTGTAGGCGTAGGGTTAGGTTGTTTGTGTAAACTGTTACTGTTTTTTTTTCAGGTAGGCCTGTATCACTATGAACTTCCCTCTCAGGACTGCCTTTGCTGTGTCCCATAAGTTTTGGGTTGTTGTCAGTTCATTTTCATTTGTTTCAAGAAACTTTTTGATTTCTTCCCTAATCTCGTCCTTGACCCATTCATTGTTTAATAGCGTGCTATTCAGTCTCCATGATTTTGAGTGTTTTGGGTTTTTTTCCTTTGGGTTGGTTTCTCATTTCAGACCCTTGTGGTCAGAGATAATACTAGGTATTATTTCAATTTTCTTGAATTTTTTGAGGTTTGTTTTGTGTCCTATCATATGGTCTATTTTTGAAAATGTTCCATGTGCATTTGAAAAGAATGTATATTTACCTTCTCTGGGGTAAAGGGCCCTATATATATCAATTAAGTCCATTTCTTCCAGGGCATTGTTCAGTGCCACAATGTCTTTGCTGATATTTTGTTTGGAGGATCTGTCCATTTTTGACAGTGGGGTGTTGAAGTCCCCTACTATAATTGTGTTGCTATCAATGTCTTTCTTGAAGTCCTCCAAGATTTTCTTTATGTATTTGGGTGCTCCTGTGTTGGGTACGTATATATTTACAATGTTTATGTCTTCTTGGTGGATTCTTCCCTTGAGTATTATAAAGTATCCTTCTGGATCTCTCTTGATGGCCCTTTTTTGGAAGTCTATTTTGTCTGATATGAGTATTGATTTTGTCTGATATGAGTATTGCTACCTCAGCTCTTTTCTTTTTTTTTTTTTTTTTTTTTTTCCATTTGCTTGGAAAACTTGTTTCCAGCCCTTCACTTTCAATCTGTGAATGTCTTTTGCCCTGAGATGGGTCTCTTGTAGGCAGCATATGTGTCGGTCGTGCTTTCTTATCCATTCTGCTATTCTATGTCTTTTAAATGGAGCATTTAATCCATTTATGTTTAAGGTTATTATTGATAGGTACTTATTCACTACCATTTTTTTTTTGTACCTGTGTTCCTCACTCTCTCTCTTTCCCTTCCTCTCCTTAAATCAGTCCCTTTAGCATCTCTTGAAGAGCTGGTTTGGTGGAGGTGTATTCTTTTAAACTTCCTTTGTCTGGGAAGCTCCTTATTTGGCCATCTATCTTGATTGAGAGCCTTGCTGGGTAGAGTAGTCTTGGTTGCAGGCCTCAGGTTCTCATTACTTGGAATATTTCTTGCCATTCCCTTCTGGCTTTTAGTGTTTCCATTGAGAAGTCAGCTGCTAACCTTATCGGTGTTCCCTTGTATGTTACTTCCTGTTTCTACCTCGCTGCCTTTATGATTCTCTCTTTGTCTTGGAATTTTGCCATTTTAATGATGATGTGTCTTGAAGTGGGCCTGTTAGGGTTCCTTTTGATTGGGACTCTGTGTTTCCTGGAATTGTGTGACTTTGTCTCCATCAGGTTAGGGAAGTTTTCCATCAATATTTTTTCAAACGCGTTTTCTGTCCCTTGCTCTTATTCTCCTTCTCGTATCCCTATTATACGAATAGTATTATGTTTCATGTTGTCCTGTATTTCCCTTAATACCTCTTCATTCTTTCTGAGCCTCTTTGCCTGTTCTTGCTCTTTTGGGGTGCTTTTTTCAACCTTGTCCTCCAGCTTGCTGATCCGATCCTCTGCCTCATCGAGCCTGCTTTTCCTTCTTTTTATTGTGTTCTTCAATTCAGATATTGTATTCTTCATTTCCTTTTGGCCCTTGTGAATAGTTTCTATTTCCTTTTTCATGTTGACATAGTTTGTAGTTAGTTCATTACAGTTTCCCTGTAGTTTCTGGTAGTTTTCTGTGAGTTCATCAAGCTTCTCGAGTTTCTTGAGCTGCCTGATAACATATGCTTTGAACTCAGTATCTGATTGTTGGCTTGCCTCTGTTTCATTTATCATTCTTTCTGGGGCTTCCTCCTTTCCTTTCATTTAGGGATTGTTTCTTTGTCTTCTCATTGTTTGTGGGATTCTTCTTGCTAGCCTCTGATTCTTAAATTGATCTTTCAAGTTCTCTGGAGCAGCGAAGTTAATTTTGTGTTACTGTCTCTGTTTTTTGGGCTGACTCTTGTCTGGGTCCCACTCTATTCTCTTCACAATTCCAGGTTTTAATGTCTCACCTATGGATAAAGAAGAGAGGGGAAGGGAGAGAAAGAGGAAAAAGAAAGAAAAATAGAAGGAAAAAGAAAGATAAAAAATAATACTAAAATAAAATAAAAAATAATTAAAAATATATAATAAAAAGAAGAGAAAACTAGGAATACTAATTGAAGGGAAGGTAGAAGGAATTAAAAAATATAAAAGGACAGATAGGAAGAAGGGTGGCAGAAAACAAACAAAGAAACAAAGAGAAAACGAAAGAAACAAGAAAGGAAAAAAGAAGAGAAAAAATAAACAAAAAAACTTCAGTTGGCTGGCTTTGAAAATTTCCAGTCAGGGCTGCTCCTCTGGTCCTTCTGTCTGCGTCAGGCTGGGAAGATATCAGGTTTCCTTTTCTTTCTTCCTGATCTGCACACTTAGCTGACGTCCTGCTTTGAGCCCAGTTGCTAGGAATTCGCAGCACTCCTCCTGGTTTTCCTGGCCTCCACATTGAGTCAGGAGTCCACGAGGTCTGTGGCTTCCCTCAATGGAGCTTGATGATGCTCCTCTGTCCCTCTCCCATGGAGGCAGTCAGCATCGCAGGTCTCCGATCACAGGTGCTGGGCTGTGTCTCAGTCCCTCCAGGAGTGAGCTCCGCGTCCCTGAATTCGCAGACCGCTTCCATCTCTGGACTTGGCTCCTGTGAGCCCCGGGCCTGGGCGCTGGGTCCTGCACTAACCAGAGCTGTCCCTGACTGGCTTCGCACGGTGAGTGCCCGGTCCCGGAACTCTGGGCCGTGGTTCTCCCGTTCAGTTCAATCTCCAATTCCTCCTGCTGGGATTGCCAGCCTTTTCGGACCAGTCCCCACATACGCACCGACCTCTGGCCTGCTGGGGACTGAGCCTCTCCCAACAGACGCCCGCGCCTGCTTTGGCTACTCAACACACCCCAATCCAGCTCCCTCCCACGGATCCTGGAACAGACCCGGAAGCTTCTGCGACTGGATCCGCAGACCTCCCGGATCCCCGCAAGTCCCGAGGGACCCCTTCACTCCGAAGCAGAAGCAGACTCCCTACCGTCTGATCTTTCAGTTTTATGTGCAATCCTGGTTGCCAGTCTTCCCACACACTGGAATACAGCTGGGCGATCACTCTGCTCCTCAGAAAATCGGCCAGATATCCCACCAGTGGGCCGGAGGAAGCTGATCCCGCTCCCTCCTACTCCACCGCCGTCTTTCCCCTCTCCCTGATCCACACCATTGATTTGAGTCTCGGTTTCCTTCATGTCACTGTTGGTTCCCTGTACATTTTCCTTTATTTCATTAGCATAGCCTTCAATTTTTCCTCTAATTTGTGACCATATTCAACCAATTCTGTGAGCATCCTGATAAACAGTGGTTTGAACTGTGCATCTAATAGGTTGGCTATCTCTTCATTGCTTAGTTTTTTTTTTTCTGGAGCTTTGATCTGTTCTTTCATTTGGGCCTTTTTTTTTTGTCTTGTCATGCCAGTTACGTAGTAAGGGGTGGAGCCTTAGGTTTTCACCAGGGCAGGGTAACCCACCTGGCTATGCTGCGATTCTGTATGTGGGGGAGGGGTCAGAGAGGGAACAGTGCCGCTTGTGCCGCTCTCTGCCAGTTTTCAGTCACTTTCCCCACTATCCACAATCAAATTGGGCCCTTCTGGTGCTGATTCCCAGGTGGGTGTACATTCTAGGACCCTGTGCATTTCTCCAATGAACTCTCTCTTGTGAGGCTGCGAGTTTCTCCTGCTGCCACCTCAACCCTCACATGTGTTTTCATTCAAAGGTTTGAGACTTTATTTCCCCACACTGGAACCCTGGATTGCACAGTGTCTTCTTCCCAATTATTCTTCCTTATTTATCTGTATGTGAATGTGGGACTTCCCAGTTCACAATCTGCCACCTCACTGGGTTCACCAGCTGCGAGTCCTCTCTGCCCAGCTGCCTGTCTCCGCCCCTCCTACTGGTCTGGATGCATGTTTATTTAACTCCTTAGTTGTTGGAATTCCATATAGTTTTATTTTCTGTCAGTTCTGGTTGTTTTTTGTTTTTAAATTTGTTGTTGTCCTTCTTTTGGTTGTGTGAGGAGGCACAGTGTGTCTACCTATGCCTCTGTCTTGGCCAAAAGTCGGAAGCATGTAATTTTTTTACATTGTTTATTTGAAATTCACTTTTTTAAATTGTTGTTTTATCATAGTTGTCCCAATTTTTACTGGTTGTTCTCCCCTGCTTGGTCCACCCCCTTCCAGCTCCCACAGAATCCCCACCCTGCCATCTGTGTCCATGGGTCATTTATATTTGGTCTTTAACTAGACCCTTCCCCTTGTTTCCTCCTTTATCCCCCTCTGGCCCCTGTCAGTTTGTTCTTTGATTCCCTGCCTCTGGTTCTATTTTGCATGTTTGTTTGTTTTGTTTATTAGGTTCCACTTATAGGTGAGATCATATGGTATTTGTCTTTCCCTGACTGGCTTATTTCATTTAGCATAATGCTCTCCAGTTCCATCCATGCTGTCATGAAAAGTAGGACTTTGAAATTCAGTTTTTAAGTTTAATATTTACATTAAAATTTTATTTTTCAATTACAGTTGATATTCAATATTGTATTCGTTTTAGGTGTACAGTATAGTGGTTAGACATTTATATAAGATGATCCCCTGATAAGTCTAATATCCACCAGGCACCATACATAGTTATTACAATATTATTGATTATATTCTCTATGCTGTACATCCCCTCAACTATTCTGTAACTGCCAATTTGTACTTTTTAATTCCGTTCACTTTCTCACCTAGACCCCCAACCCCTTCCACCTGAAAACCATCAGTTTCTTCTCTGTATCTATGAGTGTGTTATTATTTTGTTTGTTTATTTTGTTTTTTAGACTTCTCATATAAGTGAAATCATATGGTATTTGTCTTCCTCTGTCTGGCTTATTTCACTTAGTATAATACCCTCTAGGTCCATCCCTGATATTGCAAATAGTTAGATTTCATTCTTTTGTATGACTGAGTAATATTTCATTGGACGTATATGTACCACATGTTCTTTATCCAATAGTCTATCAATGGAACCATAGGTTGCTTCCCTATCTTGTCATTTGCATATGAAATATCATTACTGTATTTTCTCTTGTTATAGCCTTTGTTTTAAAGTCTATTTTGTTTGATATAAGTATTGCTACCCCAACTTTTTTTCCTTTCAATTTTATTTTGTATTGATTTCAGGTATACAGCTTACTGGTTAGACAATCACATATTTTACATAGGGTTCCCTTGATATTTCCAGTACCCAATTGACACCATACACAGTTATTGCAATATGTTGACTATATTCCCTAGGCTGTAATTTACATCCCCATGACTATTTTGTAACTATTAATTTGTACTTTTTAATATTTTCACCTCTTTCACCCAATTCTCCAAACCCCCACCACTCTGGCAACCATTAGTCTGCTCTCTGTGTTTATGAGTATGCTTTAATTGAACTTGTGTATTCAATTTGTTCTTTAGATTCCACATATAAGTGAAATTATGTGGTATTTGTCTTTTTCTGACTGAGTCATTTCACTGAGTGTAATGCCTTCCACGTCTATTCATGTTCACTGCATCATTATTTACAACAGCCAAGATATGGAAACAACACAACTTTCCCTCAAAAGACAAGTGGGTAAAAAACTGGGGTACATATGTACAATGGGTTATTACTCGTCCATAGAATATACTTAAAGTTTACCATTTGGTACCCCAGCTTGTAAAAATTATTTCTGTTTTTCTAAAATATCTTTGTCTATCCCTTTACTTTCAGTCTGTGTGTATATCTTTAGATCCTATGTCAATCTTTTGTACTCAGCATATGTATGAGTCTTTTATCTTCATTCAGCCATCCCAAGTTTTTTGATTTGAGCATTTGATCAAAACTTATATTTAAAGTAATTATCGATAAGTATATATTTATTGACATTTCATCTATTCTTCCCCTAAATTCATTGAACATCCTTATAGCCAGTGTTTTAAGTTCTGTATTGGAGAGGTTGCTTGTCTCCATTGTACATAGTTCTTTTTCTGAAGTTTTGTTCTATTCTTTTGTTTGAGACATGTAGTAGATGTCCTGTGGGGTCCAGCGGTGCAGACTCCCTGGTCACCTGAGCCATGTCCTCCAGGGGTGTCCTTGAGTGGGTTTTGTGTACCCTTCTCTTGTAGTTGAGCCTTGGTTGCTGTTGGCACATAAGTGGGTGGGAATGACCCTTAGGCTGACTGGCTACAAGGACTGGCCATGAATACAGTGGATGAATTGTAGTGTAGGGACTGACCCCAAGCAATAGGATTTGCTTTGGTGTCTTCTGATTATGCCCTTTGGCTCCTTTATTTGTTAAGCTAATTAGGTGATGCTCTGGTATGGTCTGTGCTGGTTACTTGGTTTATTGGTTCTAGGGCCTCTTGGAAAAGGCTCTAGTGCATGCCCAGGTCAGGAACCACCTGTGCCCAGCCCAGGGTTACCTGGTAGGAGCTACTAAGTGATCCATGGTTGGTATCTGCCTGTAATGAATTTGGAGGCACCTGGAAGAGGCTATGCTGCAAATCAAGGCCTACTGCCACAAGGGCAGGGGGTTGCTTAGCAAAAGGTATAGGGCATGCCCAGGTCAGCTGCTGTTTGGGTTTATGAATCTTTGCTAGATTTTAGAAATGTGGGCTAGGCTGGCAGTTTGTGATGAATAGCCACTGAAAGAGGTTAGGGCTGGTGTGCAAATATGTAGAGCAGGTTCGTAGGGAATCACTAAGGTGGGGTGAGTTTGATGGAGACTTAGATTTATTGTTTGCCTGTACCTGCAGGCTGGATAGGGGAAGGGCTCAACAAAGGAACAATAGCACCTGCTTGAATTTCTTTTTTATATATTCTTTAAAATATATATATTATTGATTACACTATTACGGTTGTCCCATTTTTTCTCCCCTTTATTCCCCTACACCCTGTACACCCCCTCCCACCATCATTCCCCTACCTTAGTTCATGACCATGGGTCATACATATAAGGTGTTTGGCTTCTCCATTTCCCATACTATTCTTAACCTCCCACTGTCTAATTTGTAGCTTCTTATTCCCTGTACCTTTTTCCTCCCCCTCCCCCTCCCGGCTGATAACCCTCCATGTGATCTTGATTTCTGTGAATATATTCCCATTCTAGTTGTTTGCTTAGTTTGTTTTTGTTTTAGTTTTTTAGATTTAGTTGTTGATAGTTGTGAGTTTGTTGTCATTTTACCATTCATATATTTGATCTTTTTCTTTTTCTTAGTTAAGTCCCTTTAATATTTCATATAATAAGGGCTTGGGGATCATGAACTCCTTTAACTTGACCTTATCTGGGAAGCACTTTATCTGCTCTTCCATTCTCAATGGTAGCTTTACCATATAGAGTAATCTTCCATGTAGGTTCTTGCCATTCCTAACTTTGAGTACTTCTTTCCAACCCCTTGTTGCCTGCAAGGTTTCTTTTGAGAAATCAGCTGATGGTCTTATGGGAACTCCTTTGTAGGTAACTGTCTCCTTTTCTCTTGCTGTTATTAAGATTCTCTCCTTATCTTTAATCTTGAGTAGTGTAATTATGATTTACCTTGGTGTGTTCCTCGTTGGGTCCAACTTTTTTCGGACTCTCTCAGCTTCCTGGACTTCCTAGAACTCTATTTCCTTTACCACATTGTGGAAGTTCTTCTTCATTATGTTTTCAAATAAGTTTTCAATTTCTTGGTTTTCCTCTTTTCCTTCTGGCACCCCTATGATTCCAATGTTGGAATGTTAAAGTTTTCTCATATGTTCCTAAGCCTCTCCTCATTTTTCTGAATTCTTGTTTCTTCATTCCATTCTGGTTGAATGTTTCTTTCTTCCTTCTGCTCCAAAGCATTGATTTGAGTCCTGGGTTCCTTCCCATCACTATTGGTTCCTTATGCATTTTCCTTTATTTCATTTTTCATGGTCTTCACTTTTTTCTTTATTTACAACCAACTCAACCATTTCTGTGAGCATCCTGATTACCAGTGTTTTGAACTCTGCATCTGATAGGTTGGCTATCTCTTCATCATTTAGTTGTATCTTTCCTGGAGCTTTGATCTGTTTTTTCATTTGGGCCATATTTTTTGTCTCAGCTCACTTGTTATGTAGTAAGGTGTGAAGCCTTAGGTATTCAGCATGGCAGGGCAACCCATGTTGCTGCGTTGTGGCACTGTATGTGGGGGAGGGGTGTGAGAGGGAACAATGCTACCTGCTCAGGTCTCAGTGGGCTTTTAGTCACTTCCTCTTCTACCACAAGCAAATTGGACCCTTCTGGTGCTGATTCCCAAGTGGGTGGTTTTGTGTAAATTTTAGGACCCTGTGGGTCTCTCCAACAGACTCTGTTGTGAGGCTGGGAGTTTCTCTGCTCCCTGAATCTCCACAGGTTTTTCCAGTCAGAGGTTTTGAGACTTTATTTACCTGCACTGGAACCCTGGGTTTTGCAATCTGTCTCATTCCCCAGTTGTTCCCCTCGGCTTACCTGCACATAAGTGTGGGACTGCCTGCTCCACCAGCCACCGCCTTGTCACAGGTGCTCTCTGCCCCAGATGCCCATCACCACTCCTCCAACTGGTCTGGATAAACATTTCTTCTTTAACTCCTTGATTGTTGGACTTCCATACAGTTCTATTTTCTGACAGTCCTGGTTATTTTTTTAAATATGTCATTGTCCTTTTGGTTGTGTGAAGAAGCAAAGTGTATCTACCTATGCCTCCATCTTGGCCAGAAGTCACATGCTAGAACTTCTGTCTTGTAGAGAAGAGCTGCCCCTCTGGTCCTCACTCTATAGCCAGAAAATGTAGTACTTCCCATTTTGTCCCTTGCACTTTTCTAACCATTGTCCCTTTGCTGGACCTTAGGGTGAGTGTTTGTGAGCAAATGAATCTGTGTTCCAACCCTTTAATAAGATGTCTGTGTTTACAACATCTCTCCATCTCACCCAGATTGATTCTCTGCTATTTTCACAGCCAGATGTTTTAGGGGCTCCTTTTTCTGGAATTGAACTCGGGTCTGGGAGCCCAGTGTGGGTGGGGCTGGGATCAATTACTCCTCAGGGAGGACCTGAAGTTGAGATATCCTTTCTGATTCTTAACCATCATAGGTGGGTGTGGTACCAGCTTATTTCCTGTTTCTGCTCCTCCTACCAATCTGGATGTCGCTTATTCTTTATAACTTTAGTTATAGTAGTTTTGTACATGGGTTCTATAATTTTGTAGCAATTTTGACATAGTCATGGGAGAAGGTGACCTTGGCATTTACTTACTTGAGCATTTTGACCAGAAGTCCTCTGGATCCTCTTCTATAGGTCAAACACTGTCATCAGTACTGCCTGTTTTCAAATAAATAACTTGTTTCAAATAGATAACTTCTGTAACCAATTAGAAATTTGACTCTAAGTCTAATTCTAAAAATCTGTGTCTTTTTTCACTATGGTGATGTGGTAAAGTAAAAGCAAAACATAGTTTTTGAAGCAGTTGAGGCTTATTTTAAATTTCTGCTCTGTCATTTACAAATTGTGGAACCATGGTACATAGCTTGATCTTTCTGATTTTTCAGTTTCCTCAGTGGATTTCTGAAGTCAATGGTATTTTTCTCTTGCTGCCACATTGTGACAGCAAGAGAAAATGTCAAGAAAGCCACAAACCCAAGCCTGGGTCCAGCAAATAAAATTTACTGTTATTCTTACTGCCTGGCAACTTAGGACATTCCAGATCTAAGCATGCTTAAAATTGCATTTATTGAAATTATTGCAATTATTCATTAAGCCCCAAGTGCTTAATGAATAATTTAGCAAATTCTATATTAAAAATGGTAAATTTGGTGATTAAAATTCCCTGCTTCATACCATATTATTTAATTGAATGATTTGATAAAAATAATTACATAAAAATAGAATATGATTGTTCCACAGCAATGTGTTATTGTCACACTTCACTCATTTTCAAACTATTTACTTTCAAAGTGTTCTATACAAATGTATTAGATAATTAGTCCATAAACAAATTAATTGACAAACAAAACACTACATGCTATTCTCTTGGATTTATTATTAAGGAATGGGGTAGATTTTAGAGGACGAGTTCAGAGGAAAATACACATTCAATATCAATGGGAGAGGCAAAAAGCTGTATTAGTCCCTGCCCTGTCCAACGGGACATGAACAAGACTCCTGGGCTCTGGAGGATGAAGTGGTGATAGAGACAAAGGCATAAAATGGTTTTCCAGCTCTTCCATAAGTGTAATATGTTAGAGCACTTTCACTGCCAACATGAAAGTGTTCTTCACTCTAACTGATAAATATACTTAGGGAAAAATCTACATCCACTTGGATGTGGGGAACTCTGTAAGGTGACTTCTCCTTGCCTAGATTTCTGAAAATATTTTCAAAAGGTTATTTTTAATAATAGCATTTTGCAAATCTGTGACTGGAGAACCAAATGTAAGTTTGGGAATTTGTATAAGTAACCATCATAAGGTCACAGTTCAATGCAAAATAATAAGCAGGGCCTCCCAATCTCCCCAAGTCTTTGTTCTCTGTACAGAAAAGGATTAACTTTACTAAGCTGTGATCTTTGCTTTCCATCTCAGAGGAAATATTTGTGTCACATTTAGAGTGTAGTGGGAAGATAGCAGTGGTCCCTTTCTTGCTTGCAAATAGCATAGGCTGAGCAGAACACAGAAAGGAAGACGGGCACCTCAATGCAGACAACTGCAGCTGCAGGAGCTCTGGGCCACACTGGCAGGGCCGGTGAACACTGTGACTGTCAGTGGATGGCTGGGTAGCAGGTCAGCAGAGTCATGTTCCTGGCTAAACACTTCTAGTAAACCACCTAGGAGACAGATCTGAGAAGGAAGTAGGGGTCTTTAAGCCTTGGGTCATTGGTTGTGATTAATTTCTTCATTGTAAATAAATGTTTGTGCTTAATTTCGTATAGATAGTTTTGCATTCTTTTTTTGAAAGTGGATTCCTCAATTTGTATAAACTTCAAGTATCACAAATCTAGATCCATCTCTGGAAAGAGACCAGCCTTAATCAGATTATAAATATTAGGGAGCTATAATCACAGGGGAAAATTACTTCCTCAGGAAAGGGCAAATCTGAACTGATTATTCTCCTGTGTATAATGTTTCAATTGCCCTCTCTGGCCCATAGGATGAAGTGTGAACTCCTGCACACACTGGGCACACAGGACCTTCCTGCTTGGGTCTTTAACAGCTGCCTAGGTCACTCACCCTCATAGCCACTCATCTGCCCTTGCAGGACTCGCCGAGCTCCCAGGCGGTTCTCCCCTCAGCCCTTTTACCCTGATCTGCCTTCTTGTGGTTGCTCATAATTAAAGCCAAGATCCAGAACATTAATTACCCTTTGGAAACCTTTCCTGGTTGTTCCAGAACAACACTGGGGAGCCTTGTGTGCTGCTATCAGGGCCACTAACTACTGCTATCTGATCATATCCCACTCCGTGCACCCCACGAACATCAGCCCAAGGCCTAGGATCTACATGACACATGAGAGGCACAGTGGTTATTTTCTAAATAAAAGTAAGGTGATGACCCAAATATTATTATTATGAATATAGTGTTTAGCAACAACCACTCCTTAGACTTTTAATGAGTTTTCTTTATTTACTATTTTTCCCTACTCCATTGAGAACAGTACTGGTAGCTGTTCTATTTTAGTTAGCCCTTATCTCAGGTTTTACCCATGATCAATTCATTCTACACCCACGAGTGTTTTTCTCTTGCTGAAATGACAATCCAAAATTAAACTCTCAATATGATCTTCAGATTAGTCTTTGTTTGCTTTAACAAGTATCTGTGTTCTTTATTTCCGGCAGTTTCACTGGTATAAATTCATCTATTAAAAGCTCATCTTGTTTCTTTTCTAAAGGAAAAAGATGGCTAAAGCAAATAGTCATTTCAAAGTCACACATATATTTGTGTTGTTGCTTTAAACCTATTTGCTTCTCTTCCTTAATTTACATAATAAAGTTTACATATGTAATAACTTTAATAATAATCATGCTTCATATGTCAACTAATAGGGCATTTTAGATGGTTATTAGTTTACTTGTAATCCTGATTTTTTGTATGTTTGATGGTATCATTTCCATATGAATTTATTATAAAAACTTTTCTAGTGAAATGATACATACCCCCAAGGAAATAGCCATACTAAATCCATCTACATTATTTCACAGATATATTTAGAAGTTAAGTATTTCTAAATTTTCAGTGAAGTTTCGTGAAGATAATGTATTTTGAAATCATTCTTCAGTAAAGTGGTGTTTTAGTAATATTAGAGGACATAAGACATACAATTGCTTTTATGTGTTTTGTTATCCTCTAATGTTTGACTATATCAACAGGGAGAAAGAGTGAAAGGATCTAAAATAAGTGAAAATTATATGAAATTATTTTATACCTTTTCTGTACCAGGGTCTCTTACCTCCCAGCCTCCCAGGATTCATATCACAGAATTGAGCCCAAAACTGATCATGATAACATTTTGCTTTTTGTATTAATACCCTACAAAGGCAAATAAAATGCTTTTTATCAATCCCAACTTGCTTCCTCCTGGATCTTTTTATTCATCAATTAGTGCTTATTATTTCCATCTCAATATGGTCATATCAACCTTTCATGTGATAATTAGCCTTTTTAAGACTTAAGCTATATTAATAATTGATTGGTAGAATATCTATTTACATATTTTCATCCTCTGGTTTTGAGTGATTTTCAAAATTTGAGTTCTTGTCATTTCACCTAGAACTTTTTGGGCTAATAATTAATTTCAGTTCCTATTATTTCCCTATCTATACCCAACTTAACCACCCTTTGTTAATGATATTTAGTGCAAATTATTATTCATCTGATGTCTCTCTTTTCTTCTTTTTACTTGTATTGTTAACATGTCTTTCTGTGTTGATAAGCATCATTCACATCTTTACATCATAAAACTCATTTACATAATGTGTGTGAAACTGAATTTACAAAGCTTTACAGAATATATAACATATTAACATATGACTGATTGACTATTACATAGATACAAGTCTAACTGTGTTAATTATCATCTTCAAGGACTGTAAAAATAATAAATGCCACGAGAGATTTAATGAAAAATGTTAGCAATATATTTAATTCAGTGATCCCCATGTTTTTTGTTTTGATTTGTATGTTTTGTGTTTACTGCTTCCTAAAGATTATGTTCCTCTTATTTAGTATTTTTTGAAATATTTGAAATAAATTATTAATCTCAGTTGTTTTATTAGGATGCACACATTTTATTAATTTCAGAAGGCTTATGAATTCTCTGATTCAGACTCAGGAGGATGCCAAGAACAAAGTAAATCATTATGCTAATATGTTATTTAGAAATCCTGGAAACAGACATGATGATGCCTTCCTGATTAATCTTTTCTGGGTACTTGTGTCTACAATTGAGGAGACAATGAGCTTGTCTTACCTGAGGCTCAAACAGAAGTCTCCAATGTGGAATTGAGAGCAACTGCATCCCCTCTTAAAACCCTAGTGTTTTCAGCTCCCATGAAAGACCATGACATTGAAAACAAAACACTGCTGTTATCCTTGAACACCACCTCAATCCCAGCAGAAGTACAAATGTGCTTACTGTATAGCAGTGCTCAAAGAAGTGGTTGTTGAAGTGACCAAGGAAGAGCACACTCATGTGCATGCACACACATACATGCACATGCAACACACACAGTCACGTGCATATAATTGGTAATAAAAAGAAAATAAATGTTCTTATTCTTGACCAGTGAGAATGTATTCAGAGGCTCCATTTTGAGAAACTCATATGAGTATAAATAAAATATCAAAAAATTTAAGACCCTAGAATGCAATTTTAAAGTTATTTTTAAAAATTATATTAAAAATGGTACTCTGATGATACAGATTGCTTTGGCATCCACAGACTAGAAAGAACTGGTTATCGTAGGTTCTTTTGTGTAAGAATCCTAGGAATTATTTTTGAAAGATAGAGATTCTGACCTTCAGTCATCCTAGCTCTGGAAAATTTGTTGACCTTCATCCAAAAAACCAAAATGATGTAAAACCTGGATAACAAAACCCAGGGTGATGCAGAACAAACTGTTGCTTGACCAGTTTTGAGGTCCATATTGGAATGGACTGTGCTGGTCTGAACGTAGAAAATTTTTCAACCTTCCTCCTTCATCACTTTGTTCTACTTTCCCTCTCCCTCCTTATAAAAACTGGCGCCTACCCTGAGATGAAGAGATGGGGTTTGAGACATGAGTCCCCCATCTTCTCAGATTTCTAGCTTCTGAATAAGCCATTTTCACCAGGACCTGTCTCAGGAGTTTGTTTTTGCCGTGACATGCAGGCGGACCTGCCTTCAATTACAAAATGCGTTATCTACAACACATGGAAAGCTTTGAAAATGAGTCTTTATTAGAATAGGAAGAGGAGGCAAAGGAAGTGCCACATGACAAGCAATGTCTTCCAAATGATCACATAAAACAATCTATTTTGACCTCAATTTTATAGATAAAAAATAGCGTCAGAGGACTGAAGTAATTCACCTGGCCCACAATTCTGTATGAAGCACGAGACAAGAAATGTCGGCTGTGATGCAATTACCTGAAGCTTCTTAAGCACTCTTCCAGCCATTTCTATTTGATACTAGGATTTAAAGTTACTTTTTTTTTGCTTCTATTTTCTGATTAACAAGTCAAGGAGTAGAAACCTGGGTGGTCTCTAATTGATTAAATTGACCTCCTTGCTTAACTTTTCCTTCAGCTGTAGAGTTTTTGGAATAACATGTACTTAGTACTGATATTTAAAATGCCTTAGGGTGATACTGAAACATGTGCTCAATATAAATTCTCCCTTGAAAATAAAATGTGCGTTAGACAGATTACAGAGACATAAGGGCAAAAATAAATAAAATAAAATAAAAAAAAATACTGTTCTTGAGACTAAGCTATAAAAAAAGTATGTGGGATTTGTTATCTCTTTTGCCATCACTCAGTTTTATTAAATGTATTGGCTGCCACCTCAGGCATCTAGCTACTCCTCACAGCTTATTATTTCTTTACTCTGGTTGACAGGAGAGTGATTAAATCTGCTTGTAAAAATCTAAATAACATCAGTAATATCATTCAGTCATCATTTTATTTTAACTCATAAAGAGCATTTTTCCAGAACTACAGTCTGTAAATAAAATTTTAAGTAAATCTGGATTGATATTTTCAGACAATAGATATATCATGTTAGTATAAAATTGTGGACTAAAAACTGTTAAGTCTAAATTAGTTAATATGGTTTTCACTTGTAGTTGCTTTAGTTAAATAATTATATGTAATATATAGCAGCATGTATTTTTGAGTCTGATGCCTTAGACCACTCGGCCACCCTGACACCTCCAGGTATATTGTTATTATATCACAAAAATTTATTTGATACTTTATTTGGTTACATTGAAACACAGTTTAAAAGGAAAATATGGATGTTTTACCAGGATACTTTTTCACATGGCTGACAACCACAAATTTGGGCATATAAGTGGGCCTTGCTTCTATGTATATGGATTGGTCTTTGACAATACCCTCGTATTATGGGCAAATAAAAAGCACATGTAAAAGGTAAAAGTGTCTAACAGAATAAGTTTATATCTCATATGTACTGTGAAATAGCTATTTGAAATAATTTACTTCATAAATAGTTGTTAAATCCTTATTCATCCTATAGGTGGTTTTTAATATGTTTTTTTAAATTATAATTTATTATTATGCTATTACAGTGTAGGGTAAGTGGAGTCTGGCTTCCTCATCCAGGTGTCTGGGTAACTAGAGGAAGCAGCGTTCCCATAGCTTTGAAGGGGCCTGATAAATAGTGTTCTCATAGTCTTGAGACTGGTCCAATAAACTGTTCCCATAACATGAAGTGGGCTTGCATGTGCAGAATTGTTAGGTTTTATAATTTTCCGGCATTTTGCCAGCTTTGTTCATCTCTAGTACTTAGGACAGTAGGGGCTTCTCACAAGTTAGACACATGCAAGGGGACAGGTGCCATGATGGGTACCATGCAGGTACCATGCCAACAGAGACATGTAGATAGACACGCAGCTTGCAACGTGCATGGCTTGCCCACCCATGAATTCCCAACGGCACCATAAATATTTTTCCATCTGCATGAATACTATGAACCTGCCTGGCCTTGAACGGTCACAACATATACAGGAGTTCTGATTTTTCCTCCTTTGCCATCCTCCACCCAGCACCCCCTATTTCCTCAGGCAATCCCCCCACCATTGGTCATGTCCATGGGTCATGCATACAAGTTCTTTGACTACTCTATTTCCTATACTGTACTTTGTATCCCTATGGCTATTCGGTAACTACCTATTTGTACTTCTTAACCCCTCATCTCTTCATCCATTCTTGAACATCTTTGTGCTAGGCACCTAAAAATGAGATAATTTTTTGACCTTTTACTGATAAAGCAAGTTCAAGACCAGATATTGCATTTAACCTTGAAGTGATATTGCAAAATAGGCAGTGTAAATCTGGTTGCTTTGTAACCTAAACCTGCATTATCTTGTGTGTTTTACATGACTTCTCCCTCATTTAGACTTTTTCTTCCCAACATGACAAAACATGCAAACTATTATATTGCACTTATCACGGTTTATGTAGCAATCATCTTGTATATTTTACTTAGGGAAAGACTATTTATAATTAGTATAAGCTATTATCTGTAGTACACTTTTATTCTGCATGTGTTAAGCTAAATATCTTACATAGTTTTCAGTTAATCCCAACACCCCAAGTACTGTAGTCATCCTCTTTTTACAAATGAAGACACTAAAGCTAGTGCATAAGTTTTTCCAAGGCCCATAGGGTATACTATTGGAGGTATAGGGTCTTGAAGACAGAGGTTTGACTTCCAGGTTGGTGCAGTTCAGTAAACCCTGATGTCCCACATACATTTCCTGCCACTTCTCACCTGAGACAGCAGTGAAGGCAGAGGCCTCTGCTTTGTTGGAGCTTCCTTTGCCACACCTGAGGGCGAGGAACCCTAACACTGAAACCAGACCCTAATTCTTTTGTTTTTCTTTCTTTCTAGTTTTTCCCTACCGCTTTGTGTTGTTGTTGCTATGGTTGTTCATTGCCTTTAAAGGGATAACAGCAAGCCTCCTAACAACATCCTAAAGATTACCAGACCAAGCCAGATGAGTCTTATCCTAGAGGCTTATACAGGCATACAAAACCAATCAATGAAATCAAACTAATGCCAATGGTTGATGAGAACCAATGTTCACCCCCAGCCAGGACCTTTGTGTGTAGACCCAGGCCCTCAGGGACAGATTGAGAAGTGAGGGATGCCTAGTAGTTTGTGCTTGGCTGGGCACCTATGTCTCATCCAAACAGACCTTGACAACTTGGAATTCCTTTATGCTCTCTCTCATTTTTCACATCCCTTACCTTAGATGACTTAATTCAAAGATTATCCAATTAAGACTCCAGAATTAGAATTAATAAATATGTATAGTTTCTCCTTACCATTATCCTTTAAATTTGCTCTCAATCTTTATTCAGGGAGACTAACCTGAGCCTTGTCTCTGGTCTCCTCATTTGGCAGCTAGACATAGAAATCTTTTCACCTCAGGCTTTGCTTCTCTCTTTGTGACCAGCATCAAACTCACAAACTTTGTTCAGTAACTATAGTGACTGTAAGCTGGACTGACTCTCCAGCAGAGGAAAGGAAGGACTGTTGCACTCGTTTGAAAATGGAAATTTTTATGGGGCAATTATCTCAGGGGAAAGTGATATATATGCAATAAGTCGTGTCTGCAATGGTAAGCAACAGGAATCTAGTCTCCAACTCCAATTTGTCACTTATTTTACTGGCAATTTGTCAACAATACAGAATAAATAAAATTCAGCATAACCTCTCCCCACTATCACTATCTTTTTTAAACAAAAATAACATTTCTATCATATCAGTGATTTTTTTAAAGAAACATCAGGCAATTGCAAAAGAGTGCATTTATTAACATTAATTTTACCAAAAGAATATGTAGTATTTACACAGGTAGGAATTGAACTTTAGAAATTATGGTCCCTTCAATCAGTATGAATTAAGTGCACAAGATAACTCAAGAAATAGCTGGCATTATTTGGTAATGCGTTGTAATTATAAGCAATTTCTCTAAAAGTAAATTAAGTATTCATTAAAAAGTAATCACTATTAGTTGCGTTAATCATTTCAGTTAAAAGGCAGAAAATGCATTTTTATATAAATCTGGGGTTATCTTAGGTTTCATTTTGAAAATCTCAATTCTCTAGATTAAAAAAATATATAAAATGAGCATGTAGATAAAGTATATACAGCTTGCTTCTCCAATGTTTGAAGATTTACTAAAGTGATCCCTCCTCTGTAGCCATTATTAATCTGTACTTAAGTTGTAGGTCCTAGAAAATTAATTCAATATTTCCAGAAAAAGTGTAAAATCTTTTTTTTGTACCACACAGTGGTTTATATGGCACATCTCTTCTATTTTAACATTTAAATCTGTAGATGAGTGACACTCTAATTTTTTAGTGCAAGGTTTAACCCAGCCTGTGACGGTTAATTTTGTCAACTTGACTGGGCCATGAAATGCCTAGACATCTAATCAAACATTGTTTCTGGAGGTTTGTATGAGGTTATTTCCCAAAGAGATTAGCCTATGAATTGGTGGTCTGAGTTAAGTGGACTATCCTCTTCAACTGGCCAGTGAAGACCTAATTAGAATAAAGGCATGGGGGGGAGGAAGGATTTGTTCTCCCTGACTAACTGCAGAGCTGGGACATCTATCTTCTGTTTTCAGCAATTTTGGTTCTCCTGCCTTCAGATTCAGACTGGAATTTTTACCACTGGACCTCTAGCTCTCAGGACTTTGTACTACACCACTAGCTTTTCTGAGTTTCCAGCCTGTAGACAGCAGATCTTGGAACTTCTTAACATCCACAATCAAGTGAGATAATACCTCAGTGGCTCTCTAATATGATAGGACCTAAAGATGTGAATGATCATTTCTATCTGATAATTTATGGTATTATCTGGCAATAGAGATGTGTAAAATATCTACACTGGATAACCACATATAAGAAGCAAAGAGCTAGGTGACAAAATGGGCAAAGAGAAGGATGAGCTCAGGGACTGACATTCTCTTCATGGGCCACCAAAAACAAGCAAACAAAAATGATGTTAAAGCTTCTACATGTGACCAGAAGGGAGATCCTTGTCTTCTGCAGGGGCAGGGCTGAAAATGGTGAAAATAAAATGATCTCCAATTATCTGAATTATCATGTAAATTGAATTCTCAGACCTGCAAGTTATCTACTGTTAAAGTGAAGGCCTTGATTAGGAAAGAATGGGAGCCTGGAAGTGGTGATGGGGATGTGTGAGTAGCCCTGATGATACTGAGGACTTTGAGCCTCTAAATTCTGAGGAGTCTTCTTTGCCAGAGAAGTGGCTTCCCCACAACAGTGGCAATGGCAACCCCTCCACAGTGAGTGTAGTATCACATTCTTCACCTTGTCTAAGGGGATTAACCCTGCATTGCCTGAGGTAATGGTAATGGCCTCTCCTGAGCAGTTGCCTAGCAAGACAAGGCTGATTCTCCTCAGGACCCACCTTAACCATCTTGCTCTGCTTCTAGACCAATAACTAAACTCAAGTCCCAGAAAAACTTTAAAGGTGAGGTACAAAGTAATGACACATGAGGAACTGGGTTACACTCCAAAAATCTACTTGAGTTTTCTAATTTATATAGACTGAAATCTGGGGAATATATGTAGGAATGAATATTAATTGTGTGTTGTAATGTTAGGAGGGATGTAAAGTTGGATCAGACCAAATTTATTGAAATGGATTCACTAAGCAGAGACTCCATGTTTAATGTTGCAGCTTGGTGACTTAGAAAAGACTCTAAAGTTTCTTTTTTTGCTGAAACATTGACCAGAAAATGGTCTACAGTGAGAGAATTTGAAATGCACTGTTCCGCTTATTTTAATGTAGGTAACAGTATAATGGGGTGTTGCCAAGCTCCCCCCAAAGAAGGGTTTGTAACAGCGTCCAGAATTCAGGGTGTCCAGGTAATACAAAAATGTAGAATATCCTCAATCCCACAAGTCTGAGCTGGTGGAAGGGACACAGGTAGCAGGGCCATTGAAAGTTATTTTGCATATCAACAGTTGGCCAGCTACATACCTAATATGCAAAAAATATTATTTTACATATCTATAACAGCTGGCTAGCTTCATAGATATATTAGGTGTGGCCATGCTTTGAGCCAGAGAGATGGGAGTGACATGATATGCTTTGATATGATATGCTTTGATATGCTTTGAACTATATCATTGATATGTTATCTGTGGTCATGCTTTGAGCCAGAGAGATGGGAGTGACTTGGACCCATGAAGTAAGTGAGAGGCAGCTCCCCACACCGTGGAGCCACACCTGCCTGGACTTACTAAGGCAGCCAAGAAATTCTGGAAAAAATACAGGAATGCTGGCAGGTGTAACTGATTGTGGAAAGAGTGGGAAACAGGGTTGCAGAGGAAGATTCATGCTGGGATTTAACCCATACGTGGCAGCCATGCAGGTTGGAACCATGCAGTTTTGGGGCTCCCTTTACCACATGGCTTGGAAAGCAGGAGAGACAATGCAAGACTAGGGATGGGGACAATTCCAGACCTTGTGGAGAAGGAAAAGGGTGAAAGGACTCTCACTGGTGGGCCATGAGAAGGTGCCATGTGGTTTTGGATTAAGAACTGGAGATCCCAAAGAAACAGCTGATGGTGCTGGGAACTGTGGGAGGCCTGCCAGCCAAGCATGGATTACTGGGAAGAACCAGGAGCTAGCTGAGCCATGGTCTATTTTTTCCTGAGATACAGTCTCCCTAACTGGGAAAAGGTGGGGAGGAGGGACTATGAGTGTTTGTGGGTATTTGTGGGTGTTTTAAGGGACTTCAGGATTTTAACAAAGACATTAAGTCATTACTCTAAGTCTGTATAACTTTTGAATAAATACATCCTTTCCTTTTCACTAAACTCTGGAATTGAGAGCCATAATTCCAATACCCTGGTGTCAGGTAAAGAATCCACAGTGACAGAGGGACCCTGTAGCCTCCGGGTCTGTTCTGTAACAAGTGGATTTAAAGGCTTAAGGAGAATGGAATGTCGAAGTGGATTTATCATTTAAGACCTGCTCGCTAACACTAGAAGGACCCAGAAGATGTATCTTTAAGCACTGCTGAGAGGAATAAATTTGTGAGGGGAACGGCACCATCCTTGAAGAGCTCCACAGTTGCTCTTCTCTGTAGGTCAGATTTTACAGTGGGAACTATAGTCATTTAATTGGGGAATATATATGCAAGGGGAATAATTGGATCCTGGGATCAGGGGCAAAGAGATGGCACTCAACTGCCAAAGGTAATGTGGAGATGGTTACTGTAATGGACACGAGAGTCTAAACAGCAAAGAGAATAGTCTGACTTTGCAAACCTAGGGCATTGGCTAGTTGAAATGATATTCCTGGAAGTAAATAGAAAGAACAACTACTAAATCATTACTTGAGTTTTAGAAACATAAACATTTTAGGTCAAGTGAATAAAATTCCAATCTGAATAAAAAATAGAGTCATAGTCCCTTAATCAATTTCAAGATGAGGCAGTTTATACACTCAGAACCCACTGAATGAAGGGGAGGCTGGGTCCCCTTGAGGAAAGATCTTGTATACTACTTGAAAATGTAGACTGTTGATCTTTCTTTTAGACTTCTCCAAAGTGACCTAACAATCTTTTACCATGGGAAATGTACACTGGGAAAAAGGAAATAGACATTGTGGGGACTAGAGGACATTGTGTTTTTGTTTGTTTGCTTTACAGATTTATTCTATTTACTGAGTTCATTTACATTTTTGTTCATTTACATTTTAGATAAAATTAACATTACATTAAATTGACCACTTTAAAGGGAATGATTCAGTGAGAACTTAATACCTTTACAATGTAAGCACATACCACATTTATCCAGTTTCAAACATCTATATTACCCCAAAGGGAAACCCACTACTCTTTGGTCAGTGGATCCCATTTCTCTCTTCAGCCTTCACAACGATCAATCTGCATTTTTTCTGTATAAACTTATGTATCCTGAATATTTTGTATAAATAAAATTATATAATATATGTTTTATGTGTGCCTTCTTTCACTTAATATACTGTTTTTGAAGTTTACAACATGGTAGCATATATCAGTACTACATTTTTTATCACAGAATAATATTCTGTAGTATATATGTGGTAAATCCTCATTTAATGTCTAATTGATAGTGTAATTGATAGTTTATACAACTTTAAGTAGAACTATGTATAACAAATCCAGTTTTACCATAAGCTAATTGATATAAACAAGAGTTAAGTTTCTACAGCACCTCATCAATGTTATAAGGAAATGATGTTGAATGAAATGACGCTATTCAAGGACGTGGTGTATACCATTTGTTATCCATTCAGAATTACTGCACATTTGGGTTGTCTCCATTTATTGACTGTTGTGAGTAGTACTGTTATGAATATGTATGCACATGTGTTTGTTTGAGTACCAGTTTTTATTTTTTATGGGTATATAACTAGGAATGAAATGTCTATGTCACATGGTAATTCTGTTTAAAATTTTGAGAAACTGCCACCTGTTTTCTATGGTGGCTTGACCATTTTACATGTCCACCAAGGATGCAGGAGAGTTCAGATTTCTCCATATCCTTGTCAACACTGCGTATTTTCCATTTTCTGAGCTGGAGTAATCTTTCGCTGCTAGGCTGGTCTGCTTACAACATTGCTCTGTCACCACCTCCTGCTTCTGTAGTGCCCACAGAGCTGCCAGAGACACAAGCCTAGGGTCTTCTCCTGTTTTTCTCTAAGCATATATCCAGTGCTGGGCATGCACACTGCCTCCTTCTTTCCTGGTTTTAAGCAGTGGTTGTTTTGAGTCCTCACGTCTACTAAAGATTTTCCTCTCTTCCACCTCCTTCTCATATTTGGGTCTATTTGATTTTTGTACTGTCTGCTCCCCCTTGCCCTGGGAGGGCATGGGTGTCATATGTTTCTAAACATTTTGATAGCACCAGGGCCACTGCCTAGAGATCTGCTCCAGCCTAAAGGAGTCAGAAGGAAGAAAAAGTTCTCACTCTGTGCCTGTCCCTCAGGGAATTGTTGAAATGTCAAAACACCATTTTAAGAATATGTATGTAAATAACCACAATATTTTGACAACTATATCATTTTATCCCTGATTACTAATGCCAGAAAGTCATACCAGGGCCACGGGTCACCATAACCATCACCACAACCACTACCACTGGCTGAAGAATGCTGATGGTAAGAAGGTGAACAGAGAAGCCACACTTTCTTATCAAAAAACCACCTGCCCTTTTTGTTATTAAGCAGTCCTCTGGTTGCTGTAAGTTTTGGATTAGATCCAGAGATTCAGAAAATTGATTCTAAAAATTTTGTCGGATGTAAAAACCTCTTTCTTATTCTTAAAATTGTATTATTTGCTTTCAAGTCTTAAAATTAGGTTAAACTGAATTCTTGTTACCTTGTCCCATAAATCAGGCCTCTCTTAGCCATGCCCATCTCAGGAAATGACAACTATATTTTTTGTTTTATCATTTTAGGTTTGCCTTAATCTATTGTATTATAAAGTATATGAGATTAAGACTTCTGTTTAGTTTATTTCTACGTGCCTTATATCTAAAAAATACGATAAGCACTCGATAAATATTTGTTGCATAGATGTTGGATTATAATTTTTCCACAGTTTTACCTAGATCCCTTTGTATGAATAAATCATATATTGTAATTTGTCCCTTATTGCTTTCTTATTATACTCTGCCTTATCCAGACATTTTAAAAATATTTATCTATAAGTACAATGCTAGTCTGTAAATGCCTTGAGAATAGTTTTATTTACCTGTCACTCTACTTTTCCAGAAATAGATGCTCAGCTACTGTTAATGGTTTTTTAAATCTCCAGGTAGATTGTAAAACAATGAGAGGTATTATTTATAGGAAATCCATGAATGTGGATTATAGAAATAACACTTGTTTTCTAGAATGTCTAAATTTTATAGGCGGTCAAGTCAAGCTATGTTCATTTAATACTAGATTCTCAGTTATCAGAAACTTTTACTACTTCCTTTTCTCCCCTCATATTTTGTAGGGCCAAACAGTGCTATACATGTATCAATTTTTGTAAGATTACAGCAACATTGCTTGAGCTCAATAGTTATTGAAAATAACCAGTGGTCTGGGTGAAATAGAGCAAAAGTTCATTTTTGGGATCTTGAATATATATGATCCTTTCCTTTTTCTATTTGTAGAATTCTATTGCTCAGAAATACTACAAAGTCCTTTTTATGGGCAAATAATAAACTTTTTATATTGGTCTTTAATGTTTAGGCTTTCTTTTTTTTACTTCTGGTATATTTTATTAATAGACTGGTGATAAAGGGGAAAAAAGCAACTAAGATGGAAATGTGGTTAGGAGATAGCCCAAAACTTTTAGTGAACATGAATCTCTGTCTATCACATTACTACTAATAGTATGAAAATGAAAACAGTCATTTATAGTAAGAAAATTGTCAATAAAGTTTGATATACTGATACATAGAATGAACTATTATAAGCCTAAAATTGTGTTTAAGATGTATAGAGTTGCTGTTGTTATTGAGTTATTTTTATTTAAAAAATGGATGAAAATCTAATATATTTTGTGATACATTGAAAAGTTTACACAATAAAATTGGAAGAAATTCATCAAGAGTTTTAACTATAGTTCAAGGTACTGAGAATACAAATAGCATTTATTTTATATATTACATGTTTAAATGCCCACATCACCCATGGTGTACATTCTTTGCTTTTATTTTTAAATAAAAATATTCAAAAGAAGGGAAAGGTCATCAAAGAACATATATAAAGGACTCATGGACAAAGTGAAAGACGGGAAGGATTGAGAGTGAGGTGGGGGAAAGTGGCAGAGGGAAAATGAAGACAACTGTACTTGAACAACAATAAAAAGAAGAAAAAATTCAAAACAATATATGTTTGTTTAGGTAATCAATATAATATATAAGGGGAGACACAAAAACTGAATTTATTTATAAAAAATTGTGTATTCTTATATGTTTGAACTTTAGTTACTTTCAAAGTATTTTCCATTCAATGCAATACATCTATTGAGACATTTTTTCCACTGCTCAAATATAACTAGGAATGAAATGTCTATGAACCTGTCAATTTTGATGCCTTTTCTTAACCTGTCAATTTTGATGCCTATTAGTGCTTCTGCCATTTGTTGTTTCACCTCTTCCACATCAGCAAAACATTTCCCTTTGAGGACTTTTTTCATTTGAAAAAAACAAAAAAATCATTCAGGGTGAGATTGGGTGAATAAGGAGGGTGGGGCATGGGGGTCATACCATTTTTGGTTATAAACTGCCAAACATAGTGTGGTGTGGGCAGGGGCATTTGTAAATCACCCATCATGAAATTGGCAAGCGCCTTGAAAGAGCCTTCAAAAAAAATTCACTGAAGCTGAAAGCAGCCTCTCACAACAATGCCAGTCGTACGCTGATACAGATGTGTTCCTGGAACACTCACCTAGTGGGGGAACCCTGTACTACATGGGGCCCACCTTCTAGAAGATAATTCTGGTTTTGGGAGGCCCCCATAGATAAATCTATATTAAATATTTAAATTTTTCTACAAGTCCTGTTATGCACTTAATTTATTCATTCATTCAATATAACACATACTTTCTGAATATAAAATATGCCAATTATTATGCTAGGGTCTGGAGCTGTGTTGCTGAGTGAGATAGACAGGAGCCTGTTCTCATAGACCTGCAGACATTCCTTATAACTTCTAAAACCTGTAATTATAATCCAAAACTGCTCACCTACAGGGCTGTGGGCACTTGAAGGCCAAGGCTATGCCAAAAGTAGCTGTATCTGTAATATCCAGCATTAGAACATGCAGTAGCTCCTTGTATGTTTTTTGAGTGAATATATAAAGTGGTATTTTTTAAAACTAAATGTCACTATAAGTTTTCAAATTAACACTTGGGGCTATCGATGAAGCCCCTAGGAAATAAAATATAATTGCTAGATATGCATTAGTAACATCGGCTATATAAAAACTTCCTTCTTAAATTTATTTTTTGCATTTCAAACAATGTTTTATTTTATTTTTGCTAATTTTTATTGTATTTTTTTCATTATCATTTAGTCCCCTTATACTCCCTTCTTCCCTGTAAGCACCGTAGTCGGTATTCAATCTTATATTGATTATATTTGTTACAGGTGTACAATATAGTGAATCAAAATGTTTATACCTTATATACGGTCATCCTACTAATTGTAGTACTAATCTATCATTGTGTGAACTCACCACAATAGTGTCCACTATATTTCCCTTCCCATTTTTACCCAAACCCCTACCCACTGACTTCTAGTAACAATCCATTTGGTGTCTGTTTTTATTTCACTTGTTTGTTTCATTTTTGATTCCATGTATAAATGAAACCATATGATATTTGTCTTTCTCTACCTGACTTACTTCACTTAGCATACTACCCTCTATATTGATGCAATGATATACCACCTGAGACCAGTCAGAAGGGTTATTATAAAAATGGCAGTAAATAACATGGGTTGTTGCCAAAGATATGAAGAAAAGGAAACCCTTGTGTACTATTTGTTGGACTGCAAACTGGTACATCCCCTAGGGAAAAAAGTATGGAGATTCCTCAAAAACTAAAAATAGATATACCATATGACTCAGCAATTTCACTTCTGGGTATTTATCCAAAGAAAACTGGAACACTAATTCAAAAATATATGTTTATTATATATGTTTATAGCCAAGATATGGAAGTAACCAGGTATCCATTGATAGATGAAAGGATAAAGAAGATATGGACGTGTATAGTGGAATACTATATAGCAATGAAAAAGAATAAACTCTTGCCATTTGCAATGACAGGGACTTCTTAAAGTGTCATTTATGATTTTCTTGCCATAAAAATGTGTTTATAACTACAGTATTATAAGAAGGCAAGAGCTAGTAACTTAATTGTTTTGAATTTTAGTGTTGCCAAGTTTTAATTTTAAAAATATTGGATTTTACTTTTACTTAGTTTTAATAGAAATGTTTTCTAAATTAGGTTTTAATAAACAATTAAGTGTAGTAAATGTACATATTATAGAAAAATAATTTGAAATACATAGTTAAGAATTATTTTCCTGCTTCTTATAAAGTGTCTTTGGAGTAACTTAGAAAGTAGCGAGCACTGCATTTGAAAAAAACAATCTTGCAGAGATGTTTGGGGAAGAAAAAGGTCCTTGCTTCTGTTTTTAGGAGCAGAAAGATCTGGTTGAAGTCGTACATGCACATTCTACTTCTTCTAATGGGTGTGAAACAAACTGGACCTGTAGGTCTTTCCCAACACTAGCACAGTCAAGTTCCTATGGTGACATATTAATTAGCCACATCCATCATGCAGGAAATGACCAGCTCTGGTGATGAGAGCATCCTACTTCAGACCTAGATGAAAACTTAAAAAAAAAAAATGTGATTAGTGCATCCTTCTTGACTCACTTTTTTTTGGTTGTTTGTTTTTCCTTTTGAAGAACCAATGTGAAGTAGACTCAATTTAATCAGTAAATAACCACATGCTAGAGAGATAAGAGATGAGCTCCTTCCCCTATTCCTCAGTCCTTTAGCTGAAACCTGAACAATGATAGCAAGTTATACTTAAAAGATAACACAAATGTGGGAAAAAGCAAATTTGCAAACTTTTGTAGCTAGACAAAGAAAGAAATTGATGATGAATATATTTTTAAAAATCAGAATGAAGAAATCACCTTATTAATTTTTTTGTTACTTCACAGGATTGATGGGAGCTTGGTTTTTGCTTCTGTTCCACGAGCTTACATGTCATTTATTCACCTATAAAGAGGGAGGTTTATGATTATTATATTGTTACAGTTCTGAACCCATTTATAATTCTAATCAACATGTTTGATATAGTTTTAGAAAAAATAATCTGCATTATATTGACTACAAAATCACATTTCAATAATGATAATAAATTATTTAAAAAGGTTTGTTTTAGCCCTGGCTGGTGTAGTTCAGTGGATTGAGTACGGGCTGGGAACCAGAGGGTTCCAGTTCGATTCCCCTTCAGGGCACATGCCTGGGTTGCGGGCCGGGTCGCCAGTGAGGGCCATGTGAGAGGAAACCATACATTGCTGTTTCTCTCCCTCTCTGTCTCCCTCCCTTCCCCTCTCTCTAAAATAAATAAATCAAATCTTTTTTAAAAAAAAGGTTTGTTTTATCTTAACCCTCTATTAATGACAGTCAAAATCTGGGAACAACCCAGATGTTTTGCACAAGATAAATGGTTAAAAAAACTCTCATACATTTATACCATAAAATCTTTATTACTCAATGAAAAAAAACATATTCCATATGCATGTAACTGTCTAGATAAAATCGCAGAGAATTATACTGAGAAAAAATAGCTAAATCTGAAAAGTTATAAATTCTGTGAGTTTATATTTATATAACAGTTTTGAAATAACAAAAACATAGAAATGGGGCCTTGGCTGGTGTAGCTCAGTGGATTGAGCGCAGGCCTATGAACCAAAGTGTCGCCGGTTTGATTCCCAGTCAGGGCACATACCTGGGTTGTGGGACCGATCCCCTGTTGGGGACATGCAAGAGGCAACCACACAATGATGTTTCTCTTCCTCTCTTTCTCTTTCCCTTTCCCTATCTCTAAAAATCAATAAAATCTTTAAAATACATAGAAATGGAAAACAGATTAAGAGTCTGATATGGGAGGGGTGGTGCAGGAGGAATGTGAGTGTGGCTATTCAAGGGCAAATGAGGGAACCTATGATGATGGAAATGTTCTGTGTATTGACAGCATCGGTGTCAATATTCTAGTTGTGCTATAGCTTTGCAAGATGTTACCAGTGGGAGAAACTGGGTAAAAAGTACATAGAACCACTCTGTACTGTTTCTCACATCTACTTTCAGGATAGGGGAAAAGTAGGTTTATGTTTGTTCATATGGAAAATAATTCAATAACTAATACAAGAACAAAGTTGGTTTCACATACTGTGAACCTACTTTTTACTGACCCTCTATAAGCCTAAAATTATCTCCAACTAAAAAAAAATTAATGAAAAACATGGTAGTCCAGATTTGAAATCAATGAACATGTGTTTGAACCTTGGTAAACCTGCTAGCTATAGACAATGAAATCTTTACTTAAATACTCTGGGTTTGAATTTTCCTATCTGTAAAATGAAGATGCTATACACTTGTTGACATGATTAATAAGGTTATTGATTTAAAAAAGCCTATTTTAAAATACAAAGAGTTGGCCCTCACTGGTGTGGCTCAGAGGGTTGGATGTCATCCTGCAGACTGAAGGGTTGCTGGTTCATTTACCTGTCAGGGCACTGTGGGCCAGGTACCCGGTTTAGGGTGTGCAAGAGGCAGCCAAAAGGTGTTTCTCTGACACACCAATGTTTCTCTCCTTGTCTTTCTCCCTCCCTTCCCCCACTCTAAAAATAAATAAATTCTTTAATAAAATATAAATATTTGTATGTTTTTGTACATAGAAGTTGAGGTAAGTTCTTTAAGAAAATACAATATTTTTCAATTTATAGGTTTTTTATAGGTTTTTAAAATAAGTTTTCAACTTATAAAACATGTTTAAATGCCCACATCTGCAAAAGATATAATAACTTATAATGGGTTTTAAACACTTTGCAGCAGGATTCCAATGGTTCAGAACTACTGCAGGTTAAATGAAGGCTGGCTAGCATCACTTAGCTTCTCTTCCCCAACCGTGGTAGACTGGGAGGCTCTAAGATACACACTTCAAAAATAACTGATCAGTAGTATATACTATCACTGTTTCAAACAAGTGGGAAATACTATTTAAAGTCATTTAAACACATGTAAGTTATTAGGTTGATAAAGGTAAAATTGTATATAATGTAATTTAAGATTTTATGGGAATTGAAATGGTTGTTTTATATGAATTACTGTATCTCATTTAATCCTCAGAGAAGCTATATAAAATTGGCATTATTCATAAATCTATTATGTAGATTAAAAATATAAATATACACAGAAATTATAACTTTTCTAAAATCACACTCCATTGAATGAAAAGGAGTGTGATTTACTCAGTCAAACATATTTAGGCCTGAGTAGCTTTTCTCTATGCATTTCTAAAGGCTAAAAGTAACAGATAATTAATTGACCTTATAATTGCTATTTCTTATTTTGATCATTGAAATATCTGTGTTAACTGAGAAGGACACCCTTTTGTTACCCTAGATCTAATCCAACTAATGACTTCAGTGTAGGATGTTGTAAAATGACAATTGAATCAGTCAAATTTCAAGCACCAATTCAACCTCTATGACTACAAGTGATGGCAATTTCTATAGCCAAAGAAATTATTGGCCACAATGAGTGGCACTACAATATTTAGATTGCTAGTTAGTGACACAGAGGTCAGTGGGAACACAGACTAAGAGGTAAAGGCCTCACAGTACCCTCACCTATTTGTCTGAAAAACTGCAACTCCTACTCAGTTCTGTCATCACGTCCCCCTTGGTGGAGACTGGTTGGCCTTTCTGGGTAAGTGGATGACTTTCTCCAGGGAGTTCTCACTGTAATTAAGTTCCAACTTCCATTAAAAAAAATCCTAACCTTTGTGGGAAAATTGCTATTTGCCAGGCACTTTGATTGATCATCCTGCAGGATACTTATTTATTAACTTGTATCTCTCTCCCAGTTCACTGGTAGTATCTAGTAAGGAAAAATAGCTAGCTATTATTATATATAAACACACACAAATTATATATATATAAAATATTATATATAATATATAAATTAAAAGATTTAAGTTATATATATAATTTGTCTTTATTATATGTAATTGGAACATTAGAACACTTATTTTTTATTTTTATTTTGACTGATAAGCCATTCAGCTTATCTTGTTGCAACTCAAACTCTTCACATTTTATTGGACATGTGACTTGGTCTTCTTTGGAAGACATACTGTTATTTTTCTGATCATTTCTTATATAGATTTTCTAATATATCAGATATATACACCTCAGAATAGTCTGGCACTATCCAAAGAACTGATAATATGCCATTAATTAAAAAGTCGTGACTAACTCATCTATCTAAAGAGAAGATCACCTAAAAAAGTTTGTTAGTAAACAGTTTAATCAAAGAATATCTCATCAAATTATCATCCATAGGTTAGGTATAGTGTAGGTATTGTATAGTACAGAGTCTACATGAGACTTGTGTAAATCATTCAGTCAATCTATTATCATGTGTTTTTTGCTTTCCAAGAAATGGTATTGCTATTGGTTAGTCTTCAATATCTTAGCAGGGAATTTGTAGTTAATTATTTTATTGCCTATTTTTTTCAGATAAAAAAAATATATATACATGGTCACTGTATAATTGTGATCACAATAAATAATTGTTGCATATCATTGTTATTGTTGTATTTTTCAAATTTAAAGTAATATGCCCAGATGAACCACTGGTATATATTTCATACAAGAATACGAAGATAAAATGAAACATTTCAAGCACAAGACTTAATTTAACTGTCAAGATAAATTTAACAACCTGAAAAATGTTCATGACATTTTCTGACTATTATCTGAATATTCATTTATTCATGAATTATTGGACTCACATTTTAAAACACTATTCCAAAAATTGGAACAAAATATATCTGCCCTAATAATCCTTCAAACTTTGTAAATGACAATTTGATGCAGTATAGAGATACTTTAATGACATTAATGAGAAAATGACTATTCAGAAGATTAATATAAATTCTCATAAAATGTCACATTTATTCAATTGGAATTATAAAAAAAGATGACAAGTCTGATACATATAATGTGAATATTCAGAGTAAAATTATTTTATAAAGCAGTTTCAAGAATTTATAATTAAGGGAAGTTAATAAACTCTCAAACTTTAACATAGCAAGCAAGTACTAATAAGGTATTATATTTCAGATAAAGTACTTTTGGAAAAATTTCTAAAAGCTTAATCGATTCATCGTTGAAAATGGTTTAACAATGAGATCAGTAAAAAAGAACCCTCTTCCTATATTAATGAATTTGTAGTTGGGAGTAAGTAGGCATTAAAGGATCTCATTAAAGAAAACAGAGATTGTAGGCATCCACCTACATCCCTATTGAGGGGAGAGAAAGAAAAGGCAAGAAGATACAGAATGTGACTGAATCTTATCTTTAGGCAGATATGAAAGATCAAGAAAGAGCTCTAAAAACAAAAAATAATTGAGGCATGTTGTAGAAAATAATATGGATCATGGGTCTTTATATTAAGTTCACAGAATTGCATTTTATACATAAGTAACTTATACTTTTGCTGTTTTATCTTTAATGATTGTCAAAGCAGTACTGGTGGAAAAAGTATTCCCACTGCTTGAAGAGGCTTCAAACACATAGTAAAGAGATGGCTGCTCACTGTTTGATTAAAATTATCCTTGAATATCTGAACCCAAGAACAGATCATGGGTTCTGGCCAATATGGAGGAATGGGTAGAAACCCTTCGCTTCCTCGCACAACCAAATGGAGGATAACAACCAAACTAAATCAATAAACAATCAGAAGTGCCAGAAAATCAAACTTCATGGAACTCCAACAACCAAGGAATTAAAGAAACAGTCAAACAGAACAACCAGACTGGTAAGAACACTTGGTGAGGTGGTGGACCACGTGGACAGGGCTGACTGAACTGGAAACTGAGACTCAGAGCTCACTGTGGACTACGGCAGTTGCCACAGTGGAAGAAACTCCCAGTCTCATACAAGTGTTCGTTGGAAAATGGAATAGAGATGAGCAGGTGAGTCTCATTTTTCCCTCTCTGGCTCCTCCCCCAGAGACAGTGCCACACTGCAGCAAGGAGGGTTGCTCTGCCCTGGTGAATACCTAAGGCCCTGTCCCCTTACAACTTAACAGGTGCACCCAGAAAAAAAAATGTGGCCCAAATGAAAGAACAGAGCAAAGCTTCAGAAAGAGAGCTAAGTGATGAGGACATAGCCAATCTATCTGATGGTGAATTTAAAGCTGTGATAATCAAAATGCTCACAGAACTGATTGAGCTTGGTTGAAAACTGAAAAAATAAATGAAAGATACCCAAAATGAAATAAAACAAAATATTCAGGGAACCAACAGTGACAGGAAGGAAACCAGGACTCAAAGCAACGATTAAGAACAAAAGGAAGAAATAAACTCCAACTGGAACAGAATGAAGAAATAAGAATTCAAAACAATTAAGAGAGGCTGAGGAATCTCTGGGACAGCCTGAAACATTCCAATATCTGAATTATAGGGGTGCCAGAAGGAGAAGAAAGACAACCAGAAATTGAAAACTTATTTGAACAAACAATGAAGGAAAACTTCCCCAACCTGGCAAAGGAAATAGACTTCCAGGAAGTCCAGGAAGCTCAGAGAGTCCCAAAGAAATTGAACTCAAAGAGGAATACACCAAGGCACATCATCATTAGTTACCCAAGATTAAAGATAATCTTAAATGCAGCAAAAGGAAAGGAGAGAGTTACATACAAAGGAGTTCTCATAAGGCTCTTAGCTGCTTTCTCCAAAGAAACCTTGTAGGCAAGAAGGGGCTAGAAAGAAATATTTGAAGTCATAAAAGTCAAGGACCTACATCCAAGATTACTCTATCCAGCAACACTGTCATTTAGAATGGAAGGGCAGAAAAAGTACTTCCCGGATAAGGTCAAGTTAAAGGAGTTCAACATCAGCAAGCCATTATTATATAAAATATTAAAGGGACTTATTTAAGAAAAAGAAGATAAAAAAATATGAACAGTAAAATGAGAACAAACTTACAACTGTCAACAAATGAACCTAAAAGAAAAGAAAAACAACAAAAACTAAGCAAACAACTAGACCAGGAACAGAATCAGAGAAATGGACACCACATAGAGAGATTTCAGTGGGGAGGAGGAAGGGAGGAATGGGGGGGGGTACAAGGAAGAGGAAGCATAATTAGTAGGCATAAAATAGGGAGAGATAAAAAATAGTATAGGAAACAGAGAACTCAAAGAACTTATATGTACAACTCATGTGGAATGAACTAAGGGGGGAATGCTGGAGGGTTGGGGGGTACAGGGCAGAGGGGGGATAAAGGAAGAGAAATTGGGGAAACTGTAATAGCATGATCAATAAAATATATTTTAAAAAAAGATCATGAATGGATAATGATCTCCCTACTTGCTTTGAGAGAGACCAAGTAAATATGACTACCAGCTTTTATTTATCAAATTCCACTAACTTTTAAATAGTAAAAATGCCTTCTGAATTTTGATGACAGAGTGTACACTCTGGTTTTCATGGTATGTATAAATTTGGAGGTAGGCTGCTAGACAGTTATTTTTTCATATAGAAGACCCAAGATTTATAGACTCTTTATATCATGCTCTAGGCAAATAGCGATGAACTGGAGAACAGAAATTTGAACCCTGGCTCCCCATGAGTAAAT
Organism: Micronycteris hirsuta; assembly: GCA_004026765.1. Taxonomy (NCBI): domain Eukaryota; kingdom Metazoa; phylum Chordata; class Mammalia; order Chiroptera; family Phyllostomidae; genus Micronycteris; species Micronycteris hirsuta. Next base: position 53,861 of record PVJI01002681.1, on the reverse strand, counting down.
GACAGTAAAGAGCAGTACAGAAAGCCCCTGCTAGTAACAGTGAATATATAGGGAGGGGCATCATATGTGTTTTAGGTACATGTGTTCATACTGCTTGAGAGTTAGATGATAGGGAGAAGAAAAAAACCTCAATATAGAATGAAACATCTAAGAATATCCTTATCTAAACCAGATACTGAATAAGTTATTGGCAAAATGAAATAGAATCAAAATTAAAATAATGGGTGGTGTGAAGAAGAATTTTTTGACAAAAGAAGTTAAAACAATAACATAGCATATTAAAAATATCATTGGTTCCAGTCAAGATAGCAGAGAAGGGTATGTTTATAACTTAAAAAATTTATACATCTTGTATGAATATTGGAGTTGTTGAGGTTTCTTTGTGTGTTTCTAACCCAGCTTACCAGATTGGGGAAATAGTCCAATACCATGGAGAAAAAAGTAGGGGCCATTTGGAGAGAACAATTTTTGCATCATTCAACAAATATTGAACAAGACAAATGCTGAACGAGGCAAATACCGAACTGTCATTTTGTGCCCTCAAAGGATCTACTGTTCATTCAGTTATGTAAATATCAAACATCTATTCATAATAATAAGAAATTCAGCAAATGAAATAAATTAGAGTTCTGTAGGAATGTATATTAGTCTGAGTTCAAGAGGATGGTCTCTCCTAAACACCTGAGGTAGAGAAAATGTGTTAGTGAATCAAAGGTGAGATAAAGATCTGTTATGGTAGAAATAATAGCTTATTCAAAGAATATTCAAAGAACCTGAGTTAAGAATATACAACATCTTTGATAAGCAAAGGGTCAGATTATACAATGCCAAGGATGCCATGGTATTTATCCTAAAATAAAAGGAGGGCATATATGGTTCATAACAATAATGGAAGGGCTAGAAGAAGGGGAAAAATTTAGGGATAATTTGATTAGATTTGCTTTCAAAATGAAGATTCTGCTTATGTTTGAAGAGGGAAGTAGATAGAAGATGATAAGACTGGGTGCTGTATAAAATCTAAGGTGCTATTTATGTTTCAGACATTTATGATTTGAGTAACTGTGTGAGTAGTGATGTCATTTTTCTAAACTAAGTATCAAAGGGGGATTATGTGAGAAGGCTATAAATTCAGATTTGTACCTATAGAATTTTCAGCATCTGTGAAAAAATCCCAGGAAAACAAGTAATCTGCAGTCTTTAAAAATGGATTTGGCTAGAATATTAGGTATTAATTAATTAATTGACAAAACACTGTGTGGTCATTTAATTGTGCCTTTTCATTATAAAGCTCACAAGTCTTTCTAGTCAGCTGTATTTTCTTGTATTCTCATCTTCATTCTATACCTATATCTCTATACTTGGTTTCTCTTCTCCCATCAACATGCTATCTAGACATTAATTGAATATTTTTAGCATTGTCCTAACTTTTTAAATTTAATTTTTGTCTATGAATTAGTTATGATAATATGGGTTCTATGACAATTAATTTCAGATATTAAATCAAAATGCATATGATTCAAGCACAATAGAATTATTTTTTGCTTACTAATGGTAACTTCAGTGAGCAGGTTTGTTGGCTATTCTTCATATTGAAGACTCAGGATAACAGCTGTCTTATCTTACATGGGTTTCTAAGTCCAAATCCCTGGGTGACTACTGCATTCCAGGCAGCTAGAAGAGAAAATGGGCATCAAAGAACCTAAGTGGAAAGTTTTCATAAAGCAGAAGTGGAAAAGACTCACATATTATCTCCTCATATTCCAGTAATTTTAGCTAAGTCACAGGAAATGCCAAACTACGTGAGAAGCTGGGAAGTGTGGTCTATCTAGCTGTGTGTAAAGAAGAAGAGAACAGAGATTCTTTGTGGATAGTTAGCAGACTTTCCCAGAGTCAATTGGTTTATTTTAACGAAAACTTTATTTTTCTCCTAAAACACTTCTTCATTAAAGTGCTCTTGACTGAAGAAGACTGGTTATTCTCACAGGTACACAGGTAAAATGGTGTCCAGAGACACAATATGATTACCCAAACATCCCTCTCCTACCTTGCAGGGTGAAGCACATCTGAAAACCACTCACTAAGGGAGCTCGCATGATACAATCTTCACGATAGGAGACAAGGGTGGAGGATGCATGCAAAGCACACACTTCACCTTTGGACATGCCTTCACACAAATAGAAGTTTTCATTCTAGTCTTCTATAGTATTCTGGATACCTTAAATCTCTATTTTTGTCTATGTATAACCTATTTTATAAGCCCTATATAACCTAATTATTTATATTCTTATACTCCTAAGTTTAATTATATTCCCTTATATCCTATCTTAACAGCACATACCAATGATTTGTTTGTTGATATTTGATTTCTGTCTTTCCATATTGGAATGTAAGCTTCACAGGGGAAGTGATACTATTTATCTTGTTCTGCTCAGTTTCCATTCTTAAAGAATGCTTAGAACATATTTCTTGACCAATATTGGTTGAAATAGGTATGGGTAGAAATGGGTTGGAGATAAATAAGTAGCATAAGAGTAAAGATTTGGAATATGAAGCCTGTCCTGAAAAAGTCCAGCCATTGATAATATAAAGAGAATGGTTTTCATGACATCAACGTAACCAGGCAGCCATGGAGAGTGGACTCAAATGTGTATGTGTGGACAATGATGACCTCACTGTACTAGCCAGTGAGGGTGGTAGACACCATGGAGTGAGCATGTATACTATGTGGCCATCACATTAAAAAAGACTGAGTGAGTAGAGCAATGAATCTGCGTTAAATTGTATGTTAACTTTTAACATTCTTCCATGGAAACTATTTAGATGATTCAGAAGGATGAAGTTATGGGCAACTGGTGATTTGTAGCTTCATCAGGACAATGCGTCCACTCATGTATCACATCTCATGCAGAGTTTTTTTTTTTGGCAAAATATCAAATCATCCAGGTGAATCAGCCACTCTATAGCCCAGACTTGGTGCCCTGAGACTTCTGGCCTTTCCCAAAACTAAAATCACCTTTGAAAAGGAGGATGTTTTAGACCACTGATGAGATTCAGAAAAATACGATGGAGCAGCCAATGGAAAATGGGAAAGCTATGTGAGAGTCCATTGTGCCTACTTTGAAGAGGACTGAGGAGTCATTGTCCTGTGTACAATGTTTCTTGTATCTTGCATTTTCTTCAATGTCTCTATTTTTCATCTTACATGGCTGTACACCCCCTGGAAAGAACTTGCATATGCTGAAGAAAGTAGAAAAGGCAAGTCAGTAACACACACAAATACTTGTGGAAAGATAAGTTAATGATTGAAAATATAATACTAATTAACATTTCAGATTATTATTCCCAGAACTAAGAAACCTGAATACAACAGTAGAGACAAATAATTTTAAGTGATTTTTAAAATAATTTTTTTGTGGAAAATTGAAGAAAAAGGACAAAACTGGAAAAGATTTGAGTAAATGATTTGACGACTGGCTTAAGTAGTCATTTTTAGAGTCTGGAATGACTAAAGAAAGTGGTCTTAAGAAGAGACTCAAAAGTGTCAAGGTCACAAAAATAAATATATAGAGGAGCTGTTCCATATTAGACAAAACAGAGATACCATGCAATGTGTGACCCTGAATTGGTCTTCAGTTAAAAAAAAAAGTAAATGATAAAATCTGAATAAGTTCTGTAGAGCACATAGCAATACCATATCAATATTAATTCTTTTTTTTAATGAAAAGAGGTGTTATTTTTTAAAAATTTTATTTATTTATTTTTAGAGAGAGGAGAAGGGAGGGAGAAATAGCAATGTATGGTTGCCTCTCACATGACCCTCACTGGGGACCTGGCCTGCAACCCAGGCATGTGCCCCGACTGGGAATCAAACCGGGACCTTTTGATTCCCAGCCCACACTCAATCCACTGAGCTACACCAGCTGGGACTATATCAATATTAATTCTTGATTTTAATAATTGTATTATGGTTTTATATAGGTTAACATTTTGGGATTCAAGTGTACATACAAATTTTAGTATTGTTTTCCAAATAATGTTACATTTAAAATTATTTCAAAACAACAATTTTAAAAGAAAGAAAAGAAGTGTCTCAGAGACTCAGAGAAAATAAAAACAAATAAGGCATTATTTGTTTTTGGCTATTTTCAAAAGACCTAAGAAAGGGTAAATTAGAGATACATGAATACAATTTCTATTAAAATGAGAAGTTTTCATAATATAATCTTAAAATTTACTATTTCAGACCTGGAGTGCATCCTTTTTAAAATAAACTTTCTATTTCAGTACATATATTACTCTTCATTTCTAACAATCATTAGATTATAAAACAGCACTCTGTCAGTATATATTCTTAGCTTAAACTCTCTTAAAAATCAAAGCCAGAGACAAGAATTTGTATGAAAATAGTTTTCTTTGGGATGGACACTGGTCAACAAAATTACACAGGTTTCAGGTGCATGGTTCCACAACACATAATCTATATATTCTATCATGTATTCACCACCCAAGTAAATTCTCCCTCCAAAAATTAAACAGTTCAATTAAAAAATGGGCAATGGACCTGAATAGATACTTCTCCAAGGAGGACATACAGATAGCCAATTGATATATGAAAAGATGGTCAATGTCACTAATTATCAGAGAAATGCAAATTAAAACCACAATGAGCTATCAATAAACCAACAAAAAAGTGTTGGCACACATATCAATAAATCAACAAACAAGTGTTGGCAAAGATATGGAGAATCCTCATGCACTGCTGGTGGAAATGCAGACTGGTGCAGCCATCGTGAAAAAACAGTATGGAGTTACATCAAAAAATCAAAAATGAAACTGCCTTATGACTAAGGGATTTCACATATGAGAATTTATCTGAAGAAAACTGAAACACTAATTTGAAAGAATATATGCATCCCTTGTTTATTGTAGCATTATTTGAAATAGCTGAGATTTGTAAGCAGCCAAAGTTTCTACCAGTATATGAGTGGATAAAACAACTATGGGGCATTTACACAATGATATTACTCACCCTTAGAAAAGAAGGAATTCTTACCTTTGCAACAGTATGGATGGACCTGGAGAGTATTATGCTAAGTGAAATAAGCCAGTTAGAGAAAGATAAATACCATATGACTTCACTCATTTGTAGAATATCATGAACAAAATGAACTAACAAGAAAAACAAAGACAAATTCATAGATAGAGAGCAGGCTGACAGCAATCAGGGGTGTGGGAGAGTGGGAGAATTAAGCACAAAAGAAAAAAGGAAAAAAAAAAAACTCATGGACACAGAAAACAGCATGGTAATTGCTAGAGAAAAAAGGGGCAGAGAGGTTAGAAGAGAGTAAAGGGGAATAAATGGTGACAAAAGGAGACTTCATTTGGGGTGATGAACACACAATAAATGTACAGATGATATATTATAGAATTGTACACCTGAAATGTCTTGGATCCTGCCCACAGAAATTCGTAAGCTGAGGCTGGCATGGTTATGAAGTAACATGGAGTTTATAAATGACTAGAAGAACTGGGACTACGCGACCCACCTCTGATCAACAGAGAGAGGCCTTGAGCCTAGTCCTCACAGGCTTTTATTGGTGTCCTTGGGCACACCACATCAGAATGGTAACCATTAACCATGCATAGATTGTAGATTCACTTTAGGTGGTAGACAGTCCGGAAGGTACATCAAAAGGATTATGCAAAAACAAGAGGTATGGCTGAACTTTGAAAGGATTAGCATCAGTCTCAAGGAAGCTAGATAAGCATTAGTATTAGTTCTTTTGATTCAGGGAGAGAGATTTTTAGCAAGAGCAAGACTTAACTCTAGGAAATATGCCATCTTGATTTACCCACAGGAAATCCCGCTGTCACACACACGGGGCCTGCTTGCCATCCCATGTTCCACTGGAGCTTTCCCTTAGACGTGAAATGTTAGAGCTACATTTCCCGCGGTGAGAGGCATGGATTCCTCTTCACTGAAACCTACATTATTTTACTAACTAATGTCACCCCAATAAATTGACTACAAATTAAATAAAAAGTACTTGAGATGTAAATACAGTATTTTTAAAAGTTATAAGTGAAATTTAAAATGTAAAATTTAGTATATATGGTCTGCTTCATGGTTATTATTTGTATGCAATTAAGGACCTAGAAAATCAAGAGAAACACATACCTTTAATCCCAGAGCAAAAATAACAGATAAAACTCTCATTAGATAATAAATTTGGAAGATCTCACATGTAAATAACGGTGTATACAGAGATATAAAAAGGCCTGATAAAGAAAGGAATGATTAAATCAATAACAAAATAGAATTTTCCTGAAACGAAGAAAGATATACAATTTCAGTTTCAAAGAGTTCAAGTTCTAGGGTAAATTGATTAGAAAAGAAATACACCATAATGTATCATGGATGATTCCTAAATGTTCTCAAATTTCTAAATTTCAAAGATAAAGATAAAATTCTGCAGGTAATCTTAGAAAAAAAATTATTTACTAAGAAAAAATACCAGACTGTTATCAATGTTTTCATGTGAAAAGATCAAACAACATAAAAAATATTGAGAATAAAGGACTCAAATTAATGAAATGATACATACAAGATGTCATTCCTGCTGGGATATTTGCAGATATGCAGAATTCAGAGTGTAATTCATCCATCTAATGCATGTGAGACAACTATTTATTGAATTCTATGTAACTAGGATTTTGCTAATATTTAAAAACATCTTTTTATTTCATCTTTATAATTCTTTGAGATCAATGTATTTATTTATTTTTAGAGAGAGGGAAAGGGAAGAAGAAAGAGAGGGAGAGAAACATCAATGTGTGGTTGCCTCTTGCGTGCCCTCCACTGGGGACCTGGCCCGCAACCCAGGCATGTGCCCTGACTGGGAATAGAACCAGCAACCCTTTGGTTTGCAGGCCTGCACTCAATCCACTGAGCTGCATCAGCCAGGGTCTATTTTGGTTTTTATATAAAGATCTATGGCTCAAAAGGGTTAACAAATTTGGGAAAAGCACAAACTGGCATTTTCCCTTTGGATGAGAATTAAGAGGTTTTGAACTTTTAAGTTTTTAAAAAGCATCATCTTTTTTTTTTTTTTTCCAGGTAGCTGTAATGGAAACTGAAAGTATTAGTTTCATATTTATTGTACTATTTTTTTGGCTGAAATGAAAAGATAACTTTTTGTAATAGAGTGATTCCTGATAACCTGCAAGCCCTTTAGCAGATTGCAGTCTATAAAACTATTTCTAATTTTTTATTCTAAAATTATTGTGGAAAATAATCTATATGTTTAAGAGAAATAATTTGTCTCACAGAAAACTAAATTAATATATGTTGAAGACTTTTATTTGTTTTACTGGGCTTTATTAGGATTCATATATTGTGGGGGAACTCCCCACAGTGCTCTCCCAACCACCGAGGATGAGAATAAATCTATCAAGACATGATCTGCTTGGGGAGGAAAGGTGGCTAATCTCTCAGAGGAGAAGGGCGTTGAGCCTCTTTCTCAATAGACTTTTGCTGGGTTCAGTTTGCATAGGACTACAGGGCATATATGTAAAGCTCGTCAATCATTGTCAGGCAGTAATGATCAAGGAACAGGTAACATACAAAAGAACGATAAGGGCTCATTCTGAGTCAGGGTCAGATAGCTAAAACTTTGGGGTAACAAACTAATTTCATGCTTGGACTCTTATCATGTAAATTGAGGGTATTAGCAAAGCAGGTTTCACAGGATTTTATGCATTCTTTCTTAGGCCTGATTGCCCTGTGACCTCTGGGAACCACCCATTCCTGCACAGGACTGCACCCCCCTTCGGCATTGTTTCAGGCCTGAATCAGGTCGGGGAATCAAGGCAGCCAAGAGATTAGGAGATTTTTTACAGTAGAATGAGGACTCAGGCTATGACAAAGCTGAGGGGTGAGGGTCTTTTGTCCCTCCTCCATAATCTCCTAAATCCTTCCCTGATGGCCCCTTGTGACTGTGCCTGTCTTAGGTTGTTCCTTTCTTGAGGAATCTTACCCATCATTGACTATCCAGCCATCCTCCTGGGAATAAGCAGGGTGAAGTAAAGTAGGAAGAGGCTGAGACCCTGCTGGAAGGATAAGTTTTGTCTCCTTAGTGGCTTATGATCCCAAGGTCTTTTTACTCAGCCTTAGCCATGGGGGGTTACAGCTTCTGAAACCAGACAGGGTGGTTCCCAACAATATATAACCAGTAAAAGTTGTAATTGAGATCGAGATAAGTTGTACTACAAGTATAGATTCCGTGGGGAAGATCCAGCTATTCATTATATTATTTCTAAAAAAATCATTGTATTTTTTTCCACTACCATTTAACACTCTTATATGGCTCTCCCCTGCTGCAATCACCACACTGTTGTCCATGTCCATGAGTCCTTTTTCCTTTTGCTCGATCCCTCTAACCCCAACCTCCCCAAGGCATGTATTATATTGTGTGTGTATCATATATATATATACATACATACATATATATGTATATATATATTTAATGTTGATATGCAACATTAAATTCACAGCTTTACAAGTTCTGATGTTAATGTTCAAAAGTTTTTCCTTGAAAAATTGCTGGGGTATTGTCAAGGAAAAAAGGAAACATAGCAGCAGTTTGACAGAGTTTGAAATGCTAAGATAGACTGCTCTGCAAACTAAGAGAAATTACTGTGATACAGATTTCATCTGCAAGTATTTCATAAATCTAGTTCATTTTAGCTTGTAGTGGTATACCAGCTTTTAAAAACATGCTAATCTTGTAGAAATATAGTATGTGATACCATAGTATCACATTACATTAGTGTAATGTAATATGAAGCATGGTAAAATATTAAACATATATAAAGGACCCATGGACAAAGTCAATGGGGGAGGGGGATGATTGAATGTGGGAGGTGGGGATGGGTAGGGCAGGGAGAGTAATGGGGGGGTGGGTACAACAGTAATTGAACAACAATAAAAAAATATATATATGTATACACACAAAAAAGGAAAGTATAAAACATTATGAAATATTAAATAGCACCCAAGAAGCCTTAAAGAATTAATAAAGTCCGATAACTATTAACTTCTTGTTAGGGAATACATCAAACAGTGGGGAGAACTAAGGCAGGGTTTTGTTTCCCCTGAGCAAGTGCACTCGAAATGAAAGAACAGTGCTTTGACCTTTGAATTTTGTATAACAAAAGTTCCCATTCACATTTTGTACAATTCCTGCTTCTCTATGACTGTTCATTCTAGTCTGTCTCATGTACAATGAGTTCTGCATCATGAAGGATTCATTTATACTGCAGGCTTCAGCATGGCAGGACATGAAAAATTTGAGTTATTTTTCTGCCACCTATAGAAAAAGAAATAACTCATATTAAGAATTTCAAGAAAGAGGTATTGTTTTGATGATAGTTTCATAGATAACTACAATGTCCCTAAGTTATTTGGCAGTGAAAAATTAATATGTTATAAAAAAGTATAGTCTCATAATATCAATGGGCACTAAAGAGGAAGAAATCTATAGGGAAAAAATACAATTCACATATCACAGCTTTAAAGTCAATTGAATTAATGTTTAAATTTATGAAGTAATGAAAACTATTTCTAATGAGAGCACTGAAAGACATATGTTAAGTATTGTTTTAATGCTAATTTTTAAATGAATGTGATAAAAATAACAATATTGCTAGCTTTCTTGTTTGGCTGCCTTAAATGATTTTTTATTAGCTTTGATTATGACTCCTACAAATATGATACTAAAAAACTGTTCCAGTCAGTTACATGTTGGGCAGTTTTATTATGCTCTGGTTAAAGATGCTGGCAATGTACTTTTGTTTGAAGGAGATAAAACTTTTATTTGACTTAACGCATGAACCCTATGACCTGGCTAATAAACCGAAGCAGTAAACAGCTTTATTACACATTAAATATTGTTATAATGACTATGACCTATACCTGTTGAACAGGGACTAAATGCTCAGTAAATCTTCATCTCAGACACTCTACCTTGTTCTTTTAATGGATTACATATCTACCTTTTTAAGAGGTTATTCAATGAAAACACTGAATTAAAATTAGTATAATATAAGTATCAAATATTGCAATAAATTTTATTGCCTGTGTTCCCTGGAAAGCAGCTATACAGCAAACTGTGGACTCGGTACACAGTGACTTCATTTCTGATAGTGGACAATTAAGATCCAAGAGCAAAGTGATGCAGAAAATAAGAAAATACATTTATACCAAATGGAATGACAATAGAACAGCTCATTGAGGCATTGCTGCCCCAACACACAACACACACACTGAGGTAGCATGTGTAATGGGCAGTCCTATCACAGCTCTGAAAGTCCCCTTTGTCCTCATGAGCAGAGGCTGAATGCAAAGCTGTATAGCTGAAGTGTTTCATGACTAAGTTCGTAGACTATGGAATATCATGTGCTGACACTATTTAACAAAAGTATTGAGAAAACCTAAGATGCATAGGTGAAAAAAATGTATATTTTTCATGAAACACAGTCCTTTAATATAAAAAAATTCAAATTATCTTATATATTTAAAAGCTAAAATAGGATATTTTTGTTTTTAATCATAAAATGAGTCATTTTCTGCTTTGAATTGGATCACTGTATTTTTTCAACTTGATAATCTTTAAACTCAAGTAGCTTCAGTCTCTTATGTGATATTCATGAAGGCAAATATAAATTTTGTAAACTACCTGCTCAAAGAAATAAGATAGATACATTGATTAAATTCCATTATGGCTTTGGAATAAGTGCTATAGCTCTATTAAATACATTAAAGTGACAGGTATTAATTTTTATAACATAGTCTGTGTTGAATTTAATTATTCAACTTTTCCATGTATGTGTAATAAACACTTATTTAGTGCACAGTGTACACTAAATTATACAATCATTGCAAGATACAGAGACTCCAACTTCTCACCTCAAAGATAGCTGTGATTCAGAAGAAAATTTGTAAATAAATTAAAATGTCAATTATTCATATGTAAAATATTTAGTAACTTAATGTGTATTTATTGAACCAATATGAATCATGCAATATAAAAGAAATAGTGTTAAGAAAATGGAAAGAAGTACAGAACTGAATTACCTGTAAATTTAAGGAAGAATTTATAGAATTAACAATATTTCAGATAAGCCTTTTCTGGTTATAGAAATTTGGAAGATATATAAAAGAGGCAATGTATGTATGTAAAAAGAGTATGTATGTTCACTGTAATTTTAAAGACTTTGTTGTAAATCTTTCTAGAATATAGGATTCGATGAGCTTCAGATAGAAAAAGATAAAATTGGAGAAATAAAGTTAGAACTAAATTTGGGAAATCTTCCTTCTCGCTTCTTCCTTCAGAATTGCTTTCCAGCAGAGGGAGAGTCATCAGGAGATATTTGATAACTGAAATTATGTAAATAGAGTCATACATTGGGAAAGGCACATATTACAAGAATATAAAGTGGTGATTCTCAACCCTACATTCATTTTTGAATCAGTAGAGGTAGTTTTAAGAAAGAATGTGTGACAGTATGGATGGATCTGGAGAGCGTTACACAAGTGAAATAAGCCAGGTGGTGAAAGACAAATACCATATGATCTCACCTATAAGTGGAACCTAATCAACAAAACAAACAAGCAAGCAAAGTATAACCAGAGACATTGAAATAAAGAACAAACTGACAGTGACCAGAGGGGAGGGAGGAGGGGGGTAACATGGGGTCATCAAGGAACATGCATAAAGGACCCATGGACAAAGCCAAAGGGGGTTAGAATCGAGGGTGAGAGGTGGGGATAGGTGGGGAGGGGGGAGTGGCGGGGCAAAAATGGAAACAACTGTACTTGAACAACAATAAAGAAAGAGAAAACAATAATGGTATCCATATGCAAAATTACACTCTGGAATACAATAATTTGTTATGTTTCTAAATATAAATAAAAAATTGAATTATTGAATTAAAAACATTTTTAAAAAGAAAGAATTCAATGAACTTGGAAGTCATTGCTCCTGTCCATACTACAGTAAAAGCTGAGCAAAATAAACATTTTATTTTTTCTGGTCCCATCCAAATACTGATTTGCCAGGCAAACAGCTACCCTGATGTAGTGAGGGAAAGGAAATCCACAGAGTCACGGCCAAGATCTGCTTACATGAAGCAAAAGCTGCTATAACTGTAAAAAGCAGGAACACTTAAATGGTAATTTTGTCTAATTGACAGAGGCTGAGTTGGATTAGTGTAAATGTGAGAAACTCCTGGAAACCACAATTCTTAAGAGATCTCTAACACTTTTCTAAGTGCGGAAACCTGAAAAATGGTCCCCTTGCTAGGTGATCAAGGTCAACATCAACATTTACAAATCAGGTTACCTTTGATGGGTAATGAAAATACTCTTTACCTCACTGTTTTTGCTTCCTAGGACCTATACACCCACCCTTATTATCTGAAGACATAAGGCACATACATACCAATGGAGGAACTTTCTGTAAAAACCTGACAGTACTTCTCAAAATTGTCAAGATTGTTGAAAACTAAGAAAGTTTGAAAAAAACTTCCAAAAAGTGCCTGTTTAGGCATGACAACTAAATGTAATGTGGTATCTTGAAATAGACACTAGAACAAATAAAAAAAATTAGGTGAAAACTAAGAAAATCTGAATAAAGCATAGACTTTAATTCATAATTTATAAATACTGTTTTTTTTTAAATTATGACATATACTATATCATCATATGATTTTAATGTTGCCAGTGGAAATCAGGTTCTTCCACAGGATCATGAGAAAAGCATTTCATAGACCCACTTATGGGAGATTGCGGTGTGACAAGATTTATTCAAGTGGAAATCTTTCCATGGGCTTCCAATGGCCTATCTCCATCCCACCATAGAAAAAAGTCCAACAGTGTCTTCAGCAAGGCCAAAACAAAGCCAGAGTCCAGAGTTTCTGTTTCGTATTAAAACAGTCCACTCAAGCCTTTCTCACCATCTGGCTAGGTTAGCTTGTATTCCCTGCAGCAATCTGTTGCTGTGCTGCAATATCCAGACACTCACCTAGAGCCATGGGCCACATGGTTATGTAGAGTGAAAGTGTGCCAGTGTCATGGGTGCATGTGGATTGCCCAGCAAGAGAGACAACTTCTTTGTTCCCCTGAGTTATAACCAGGAGCTTTTTCAAAATAACCTGTCAATATCTCAAGCTTTTGCAGGCTTCCTGTGGGTACACCCCTGACTTATACCCCTTTCCCACCCCTTTAGGCAGACAGGTCTCTACAGTCAAGCAACTCCCTCTGAAACACTTTGACTTTTATTTCACATGTCCTTACCTGCCCCTTTGTCCGATCCCTTCCACTAATGATCTGCAGGGATCAGACCAGGACAGACCTATGGCTGGGGTTGGGGCATATGAAGCTATAGTTTCCTCGTTAAACAGGCTGTGTCTATATCCTTTTGCTCTCTTTCGTTTATTAATACCTAGTGAACTATGGTAACAGTTGGGGGACTAGCTTTGTCAATGAGATTAGAAAGAAGGAAATGTTAAGTACTTGTCCGGAATCAATATAATGTGCTGTTTGATGAAGAAAATGGACTGTTCAAGGGGATCAAAACTGACCTCAACATTAACAGCTTCAAAACATGGTTATAAGGTTGATGTACAAAGGACACATAGATGCAAAAGGAACTTTGTATAAATTAAAATGATACTTGTTTAATATAGAAAGTTATAATCCTCTAACATTCCAAGAATATTGTACATAAGATATTTAATTGGAATTTTATTTATATTTATATATTACGTTATTTTCATGAGTAAACTCTATTAAGTTACATTCAATTAATTGACCAATTCTTCAAAATATTTTTATTTTATTATACTGAAATTAGTTTCATCCTGATGAATCTGAATATTTTAAGTATATACTTTCACAAGGTCAGTTTTATGTTTTATATAAAAAGTTATAAATTATTGCTTCAGCCAGGGTTAATGTGGCCATTATTTCAACTAAACACAATTATCTCTGAACAAATTTTGCAAACCTAAATGTTCAAGATCTAAATTTAATTTCCTTTCAATTTGTACTCAATGAATTTTACCACATACAGTTGTAGCTATTGTCAATTTTTGCTTGGGGCTGTTCTTTTTTACTAAGGTGTTCCTCATATTAGAAACCAATTGGGAATGGTAGATTAAGACAAAGATGTGAGTAGAAAAAAGGGGACAGTTATTTTGGGAAAATGGTTTAAAGGCAATAAAAGGTCTAGTAGAACGTATTGTAGGATAAAAATGACAGTAAATGTACATGGTACACACACATACACACATAACACATTTACTAGAAATAGCGACAACATCCACATGCAATTTATGTTAATCACTGAACATCTTTTCATATGTCTATTGGCATCTGTATGTCCTCTTTGCAGAATTGTCTGTTCAGGTCTTTTGACCATTTTTAAAATTGGATTGCTTGTTTGTTTTGGTGTTTTTATATGTTTTTTTTTAATTTTGGATATTAATCCCTCATTAGGATCTATTGGCAAATATGTTCTCCCACTCAGTGGGTTGTCTTTTTATTTTTTTGATGATTATATTAATCATTGTCTCTAAGAAGAAAGAGAAAGAGGAGAAGTTCCTGCTTTATTTTACTGTTTTGGTCTTCTACTCCATGCATAGGTAGTAGTGTAAGTTACATTAGTATGCACTTGATGCAGACTCCGACCAGCAGAGTCTGTGTGTTGTGGCTGTGATGAAAAAATTCATACAGACTGCAGAAGTCCTGTGGAGAAGAAGAGATGACATGGCCACTCTCTGAGTGAGAGAGAGGGCCCTGACCCCTGACTAGACAGGCTTTTATTGCTTTTCTGGGCACATTACATTGAGGATGGTCCTCATTTACTATGCACAAGTTCGCTTTAGGTGATTACCTTTTACAGATAACAAAGGAGAGAAAGTTGCTAATTACTACAAAGAAAAAGGATATTTGCAAATGGAAGGGAAAAGTTGGTTGAAATGGTTACACTCTATACTTGGGAGGTTTAGCATAGATTTTAGGAAGTTATTTTAAAGATAACGCAGTAAACATTTGTTGCCTCAATTCAGGGTGAGGGAGTTTTAGGAAAAAGCAAGCCTCAAAGCATCCTATGTACAATGTAGGTCTGATTCCCCATGGGAAAACTTAACCGTGGGCTCGGGTCCTGTGTACCGATTTGCTCCCCACCGGTTTTCGGAATCAGGGGCTGGGCTGCATTCGCCACGCCATGTGGATAGATTCCCTATATACACTAAGTAGTATGCATATTTTAAAAATATATCTCTGTTATTACAACCATATTTTTGTTTGCTTGTTTTAATTGTTACATATCATTCTATCAAATTAAAATTCTGAAATTTATTTTAACATATATGGCATATAGAATTTTGCCCAATAGTTTGTATTCTAAAAAAGTAGTGTACTACTTATCTTTCCCTACCAACATAAATAATTTCTTAATAAATATTTAATTATCTGACTCTCAGAATTGTGTGAAATGACACTTTGCATGTCCCATAAATCTCAAGGGTGAACAGCTTTTCTCATGATGACAGGTGATTTGTTCTCTTCTTCCATGGAATATTCCATCAGGGATTTTCCATTTTTTAATTATTTGTTTGTCATTTTTTAAACTAATTTTAGAAGCATAGTTATATCTTGAAAAATCAATAATCTGTCCCTTATATACTGATTGTTCCATGATTCTCCCACTTAATTGGTATATTTTTTATTAAATAGAAAGGTGTTTATAAATACTTTTTGTAAATACTTGTTTATAAATATTGCATTTGCAATATACATATTGAGTCCCTTTCTGAATAAAATCTTTGCTATGTTACCTTATTTTTCTATTCATATAAAATACCACAATATTTTAATCATGGTCTTTATGTCTGATGACTTGATACAAAAGTAAATGTTTTTAATTTTGCTAATTCATAATGTTTGAATTTTTTTTAAAGATTTATTTTTATTTATTTTTAGAGAGAGGGGAAGGGAGGGAGAGAAACAGCAATGTATGGTTGCCTCTCACATGGCCCTCACGGGGGACCTGGCCCGCAACCTAGGCATGTGCCCTGACTGGGAATCGAACCGGGACCGCTTGGTTCCCAGCCCACGCTCAATCCACTGAGCTACACCAGCCAGGGCTGTGTTTGAATTTTTTATTGTTGTTCAAGTACAGTTGTCTCCATTTTCACCCTTCCTTGACCCTCTGCCCTAGCCATCCCCGCCTCCCACCCTTGCACCTATCCCTTTTGTCTTCATTCATGTGTCCTTTAATCATGTTCCTTGATGGACCTTTACCTATTTTCCCCCATTATCCCTCTTCCCCCTCCCCTCTAGTCACTGTCAGTTAGTTCTTTAATTCAAGGTTTCTGTTTAGATTTTGCTTGCTTGTTTGTTTTGTTGATTAGGTTCCACTTATAGGTGAGATCACATGGTATTTGCCTTCCACTGCCTGGCTTACATCATGTAGCATAATGCTTTCCATCCATGCTGTTGAGAAGGATAGGAGCTTCTTCTTTCTTTCTGCTGCATAGTATTACATTGTGTAGATGTACTGTAATGTTTTAATCTACTCATTTACTGGTGGACATTTAGGTTGGTTCCAGCACTTGGCTATTGTAAATTGTGCTGCTATGAACATTGGGGTGCGTAGGTTTTTTTGAATTGTTACTTCAGTATTCTTAGGGTATAATGCCAACAGTGGTATTGCTGGATCAAAAGGCAGTTCCGTTTTTAGTTTTCTGAGGAAATTCCATACTGTTGTCCAAAGTGGCTGCACCAGTCTGCATTCCCGCCAACAGTTTACTAGGGTTCACTCTGCTTCACATCATTGCCAGCACTTGTTGTTTGTTGATTTGTTTATGATGACCAATCTGACCACTGTGAAGTGGTAACTCATTGTGGTTTAAATTTTTACTATCATTTTTCTGAAAAAAGAAATGCTCTTACATATTAACTTAAGAATCACTTTCTTATTTTTTCTTTTATTTTTCTTTTTAAAAAAGAACAAATATGCATACGTAAACTTTTTTATTGATATACAATTGGCATGCATAATTACTTTGTTAGGTATACACATAATGCTTCGTTAAATGTATATATCATGAAATGATTACAATAAGTCTAGTTAATATCTATCATCACACATAGGTACAATTTTTTCTTGTGATAAGAATTTTAAAAATTTACTCTCTTTGCAACCTTCAAATATATAACTTTTTATTAGTTTGATATTTTTTCTGAAAAGTTTGTTAATGTTTTCTTTTTCCTTTCTTCTTTCCTTCCTTCTTTCCTTCCTTCCTTTTCCTCTTTCTTCTCTTTTTTTATTTCCTTTCATTCCTTCTTCCTTTCTATTTTTATATTTCCATTTAACTTGTGAACTAATGTTAGAATCATGACATCTTTATGTTATGTCTTTGTACCAACATCCATGGAAGAAAAAGATCCTCTTTTGTAATTTCCAAAACAGTATCCAGTGTCATTTCTGATTCTTTCTTCTACCTTTGTAACGGTCATACCATTTTTAAAGGTTTACCCCTAAGTTGATTATAGTTTAGTACATTATTATTATTAATATCATAGTGTACTAATTTATTTTCTAATTAGTTATTCGCTTTAACACTATTCTAAGATTTTGTCAATTATTTAACTAAAAAAATCCAACAGTAGTCACAAGGACCATTTGCACAGAGAGATATTCAAAGGATAATAACTTGTCTCTATCCCATCACTTTATGCTCCTGAGGAAACCATCATATATACACTTTAAAAATACCTTTCCTTACTATTTTCTGTCTTTATAAAAATAATATGCACTCTTCAGTTTTGTTAGTTTTTTGTTTCTATTACTAAAATAGGCTATCTATATATATTTCATTTTAATTATGTTGAGATACAGAATGAATTTTTATAAATATAAAATAATAAAAATAGTTAAGAGTAAGTCAAAGATAGCTTTATAAGTCATTATAAAGTCATCTGAGAAAGCCATATGCACCTTCCATTTATTGCATCTCATTTTATGTAATGATCATGTTGAAATGCTCTATTTATTCTCATTGCTTTAGATGGTCAAAAGGCACTAGTATATGAATAGCCTTAGGAAATTCTATATTAACTACATATATTTAACTTTACTCCAGTAACTCAAATTTATTTGAATAAGAAACTCTATTTTTACAGATTATTATTAACATCTATCAAAATAATAATTGCCAGAAATTCCTCAAATTACTTGGTAGTATAAATCATGAAATAAGGACCTAGTCTTTTCAATAAATATGTATTTTATGCTTAAAATGTTTCTATTTATTACTAGACTATAGGAATGCATGAGAAAATTAATTTTATGGCATTTATATACTTGCATAGTAACATTAGAGGTAGATGAAATTTGGTCATTTTATTTTCAGTTCTAACGTAGAATATATGTAGGATCCTCTGGGTACTGAGATGAGGCACACATGATGAGCCTGGGGAGACCATTAAAGTCTTCTACAGTAGGTGCTACTTAATTGTTCTTCACGCACTGAGTGGGGCACATCCAAGGAAAGTAGAGGGAGAGAATGGGCTGGATTACATAAACAAATGGACAAAATCAAAACGCAGGAGGCTGTCTGTATAGAATTTTTAACAACGGCCAGGTGGGAATTGGAGAATGCATGAAATGAGATTTGAGAAGTGTGCTGTGGTTATAGCACAAGCCTGTGTGTCTAGGGATGGTGGGTCACTTTTTAAATGTTTAAGCAAGAGAGCAATGTGGGCAAATTTCTAAATTACTTGTTTATTAGAATTTTGGAGAACTGGTTTGAAGGGGAATTTTGGGCAGAAAAACATTAAGGAGATGACTGGAGCTCTCTAGGTAAGACAGGATGAAAGTATGAAAAGTATGTAGGGTTAGTAAAAGGAAGAGTAGAAGCAGAGTCAAGATCAATGTACTAAGTGAATGCAGCAGAACATGGCACTGAACTGGCAGTGGGGAGGAAAGGCATGGGGATGTCAGGTTCATGCTCCAACAAATGAGACTGAGAATGCAAAAGGGTGTTAGAAAAAGAAAATGAATTCTTCTGTGACCCTGTGGAGTTTGAAATACCTCAGCACATTTGAGTTATGTCCTGCAGGTGGTTGGATGATAGAAATGTTACATCTGTAGTTATAAATTTACATCTGGTCAATCCCGCTTGACAAACCTACATTCATCAAAGAATGTATAGCATGAGGAAAAAAGGACTAAGGATCAGGCTCCTTAACTCCTTCTTTATGGAGTTACAAGAGAAAGACAGTTTTTAACAGTTTGAAAAATAAAGAGAACCCGGGCACATTTCAGAAGAGAGTGGCATTTGTGAAAATGTAGAGAACAAAGTGTTAATCATGAGAATGGTTTAACTCTTGGAAGTGAAAATAGTGTAAGAGTTTAGAAAATGATTCCCTAAGTATGTCGCACCTTGGTACAGATTTTAAGTCAGCCACAAATTTTGTTACCTGAGGTAAATTACTGAATTTTGTGAGCATTATTATTTTTATATAGACTATTTTTACAGTAGTTTTAAGATCACAGCAAAACTGAGGGGAAGATATGAAAACTTCCCATAGACCCCCTGCCCCAACACATGCACTGTTTTCCCATTATTAACATCCCCTAGCAGAGTAGTGCATTTGTTACAATCGATGAACCTGCAGTGACACATCATTATCACCCAAAGACCCTAGGTCATATCAACGTTTTCTCTTCATATTGTACATTCTGTGGCTTTGGGCAAATTTTTATTGATATATATCTATCATTATGTTATCATACTGAACAATTTCACTGCTCTAAGAATCCCCTGTTAGCATCACTTTGCATAAATAAAATGTTTAAAAACATGTACGTTAAAGTGCTTTATGAAAAACAAATTATGAGTATAAAGAACTTTGCATATAGTAGAGTTCAAAATGAATTTATGAAGCTGTGATAAAAATAAAAATAAAAACGATGTCCTGATATTTCTTTTTTTAAAAGAATTTCTCCATTTTTATTCTCTCTCCAACCTTTTTTAAAAATTACTTTATTGTTGTTCAATTACAGTTGTTTGCATCCTCTCCCCTCGTCTCCCCACATCTCCTCCAAAACCACCTCCCTCCTCTGCCTCCACCCTCCTGCTTGGTTCTGTCCATGTGTCCTATATAGTGGTTCCTGAAAACCCTTCTCCCCAAAGTCCCCTTCCCCCTTCCCTCTGCCTATTGTTAGATTGTTCTTAAGTTCAAAGTCTCTGGTTATGTTTATCTTGCTTTTTTTCTTTTGTTGATTGTGTTCCAGTTAAAGGTGAGATCATATGGCATTTGTCCCACACCGCCTGGCTTATTTCGCTTAGCATAATGCTCTGCAGTTCCATCCATGCTGTTGCAAAGGGTATAAGCTCCTTTCTCTCTGCTGCCTAGAGTTCCATTGTGAAAATGTACCATTGTTTCCTGATCCACTCATTTGTTGATGGGCACTTAGGTTGTTTCCAGCACCTGGCTATTGTAAATTGTGCTTCTATGAACATTGGAGTGTATAGGTTCTCTTGGATTAGTGTTTCAGGGCTCTTAAGGTATAATCCCAGTAGTGGAATTGCTGGGTCAAAAGGCAGTTCCATTTTCAGTTTTCTGAGGAAATTCCTTACTGTTTTCCACAGTGGCTGCACCAGTCTGCATTCCCACCAATAGTGCACTAGGGTTCCCTTTTCTCCACATCCCCTCCAACAGTTTTCTGTTGCTTTGTTTATGATGGTCATTCTGACAGGTGTGAGGTGGTATTTCAGTGTGGTTTTAATTTGTATCTCTCTAATGGCTAATTATATTGTGAATCTTTTCATATCTCTCTGGGCCCTCTGTATGTCCTACTTGGAGAAGTTTCTGTTCAAGTCTTTTGCCCATGTTTTAAATGGGTTTTTTGTCTTCCTGGAGTGGAGTCGTATGAGTTCTTCATATATTTTGGAGATCAAATTCTTGTCTGAGGTATCATTGGCAAATATGTTTTCCCATGTAGTTGGTTCTCTTTTTATTTTAATACTGTTTTCTTTTAGCCATGCAAAAGCTTTTTATTTTGATGAGGTCCCATTTGTTTATTCTTTCCTTTATGTCCCTTGCTCTAGGGGACATATCAGTGAAGATGTTGCTGTGGGGAATGTCTGAGATTTACTTACCAATGTTTTCCTCTGGGACTTTTATGGTGTCACGACTTATATTTAAGTCTTTTATCCACCTTGAATTTATTTTTGTGTATGGTGTAAGTCGGTGCTCGAGTTTCAATTTTTTTTTTTTTTGCATGTAGCTGTCCAGATTTCCCAACATCTTTTGTTAAAGAGGCTATTTTCATTCTATTTTATGCTTCTGCCCCCTTTGTTGAATATTAGTTGCCACTAGGGACTTGGGTTTATTTCTGGGCTGTCTATTCTGTTCCATTGGTCTATCTGTCTGTTTTTATGCCAGTGCCAGGCTGTTTTGATTACAGTGGCCTTGTAATACAGTTTGATATCAAGTATTGTGATCCCGCCTCCTTTGTTCTTCTTTCTCAAAATTGCAGCTGGTATTCGGAGGCATTTATGGTTCTATTTAATTTTTGAAGTGTTTATTCTATACCTGTGAAATATACCATTGGCACTTTAATAAGGATTGCATCGAATCTATAAATTGCTTTGGGGAGTATGGACATTTTGATGACGTCGATTCTTCTGATCCATGAGCATGGTATATGTTTCCATTTGTTTGTGTCTTCCATGATTTCTTTCTTCAGTGTTGTGTAGTTTTCTGAGTACAGGTTTTGTACCTCCTTGGTGAGGTTTATTCCTAGGTATTTTATTTTTCTTGTTGCTATATCAAATGGGATTTTTTCCTGATTTCTACTTCTGATGTTTCATTGTTGGTATACAAAAATGCCCCACTGTTTTACACAATTCATTTATTAGGTTGAGTAGTTTTTTGGTAGAGTCTATAGGATTTTCTATGTACACTATCATGTCATCTGCAAACGATGCCAGTTTTGTTTCCTCCTTTCCAATTTGGATGCCTTTTATTTTCTCTCTTGTCTGATTGCTGTAGCTAAAACTTCCAGTACTATGTTGAATAGAAGTAGTGATAGTGGACAATCCTGTCTTCTTCCTGATCTTAGTGGGAAAGATTTTACTTTTTGCCCATTGAATATGATGTTGGCTGTAGGTCTGTCATAGATGGCCTTTATTATGTTGAAGAATGCTTCCTCTATTGCCACTTTGCTGAGTGTTTTTATCATAAATGGATGGTGCACCTTATCAAATTTTTTTCTGCATCTATTGATATGATCATGTGATTTTTGTTTTTGCTTTCTTTATGTGATGTATTATATTTATTGATTTGTGAATATTGTACCATCCTTGCATTCTTGGGGTGAATCCTTCTTGGTCATGGTGTATGATCTTTTTAATGTATTGCTGAATAAGGTTTGCCAATACTTTGTTGAGGACTTTAGCATCTATGTTCATCAGCAATATTGTACTGAAGTTTTCTTTCTTTGTTGTGTCTTTGTCTGGTTTTGCGATTAGGATGCTGCTGGCTTCATAAAAGAGTTTGGAGTCTTCTATCATTTTGGGTTTTTTGGAATAGTCTGTGAAGTATAGGGGTTAGCTCTTCCTTAAATGCTTTGTAGAATTCTCCTGTGAAACCATCTGGTCCAGGGCTTTTGTGTGCTGGGTATTTTTTGATTACTGCTTCAATTTTGTCTGCTGTTATTGGTTGGTTCAGGCTTTCTGCTTTTTCTTCATTGAGTTTTGAAAGATTATATTTTTCTAGAAATTTGTCCATTTCACCTAGGTTTTCATATTTCTTGGCACACACTTCTTCATAGTAGTGACTTATAATCCTTTGTATTTCTGTGGCATCAGTTGTTATCTCTCCTCTTTCATTTCTGATTGAGTTTATTTGGGTCCTCTCTCTTTTTTTCTTGATGAGCCTGGTTAAAGGCCTGTCAATTTTGTTTATCTTTTCAAAGAACCTGTCCTGGATTCATTGATCCTTAGAATTGTGCTTTTCGTCTCTATGTCATTTCATTCTGCTCTGATCTTGGTTATTTCCTTCCTTCTACTTGCTCGGGGCTCTCTTTGTTGTTGTTCCTCAAGTTCTTGTAGGCGTAGGGTTAGGTTGTTTGTTTGAGATGTTTCTATTTTTTTTATTTTTTTATTTTTTTTAGGTAAGCCTGTATCTCTACGAACTTCCCTCTCAGGACTGCCTTTGTGGTGTCCCATAACTTTTGGGTTGTTGTAAATTCATTTTCATTTATTTTGAGAAACTTTTTGATTTCTCCCCTAATCTTATTCATCACCCATCTGTTGTTTAATAGCATGCTATTCAATCTCTATGATTTTCAGTGTTTTCAGTTTTTCTCCTTCGGGTTGGTTTCTAATTTCAGTTCCTTGTGGTCGGAGAAAATACTTGATATGATTTCAATTTTCTTGAGTTTGTTGAGGCTTGTTTTGTGTCTTATCATATGGTCTATCTTTGAAAATATTCCATGTGCATTTGAAAAGAATGTGTATTTAGCTTCTTTGGGGTGAAAGACTCTCTATATATATCAGTTAAATCCATTTCATCTAGGGCATTGTTCAATGCCACAATATCTTTGTTGATATTTTGTTTGGAAGATCTGTCCATTTGTGACAGTGGGGTGTTAAAATACCCTACTATAATTGTGTTGCTATCGATACCTTTCTTGAAGTCCTCCAAGATTTCCTTTATGTATTTGGGTGATCCCATGTTGGGTGCATATATATTTACAAGGTTTATGTCTTCTTGGTCGATTCCTCCCTTGAGTATTATGAAGTGTCCATCTGGATCTCTATGGTCCTTTTTTTGAAGTCTATTTTGTCTGATATGAGTATTGCTACCCGGGCTTTTTTTTACTGTTCATTTGCTTGGAAAATTTGTTTCCAGCCCTTCACTTTCTGTCTGTGTAGGCCTTTTGTCCTAAGGTGGGTCTCTTGTAGGGAGCATATGTGTGGGTCATGCTTTCTTATGCATTCAGCTATTCTATGTCTTTTGATTGGAGCATTTAATCCATTTACATTTAAGGTTATTATTGATAAGTACTTATTCATTGCTTTTTTTTTTTTGTATTCTTGTTCCTCTCTCTCTCTCTCTTTTCCTTCCTTTCCTTTCCTTAGAGCAGTCCCTTTAGCATCTCTTGCAGAGCTGGTTTAGTGGAAGTGTATTCTTTTAGAATTCTTTTGTCTGGGAAGCTCCTTATTTGGCCATCTATCTTGATTGAGAGCCTTGCTGGATAGAGTAGTCTTGGTTGCAGGCCTCTGGTTCTTATTACTCGGAATATTTCTTGCCATTCTCTTCTGGCTAGGAACATTTCCATTGAGAAATCAGCTGCTAACCTTATCGGGGCTCCCTTGTATGTTACTTCCTGTTTCTGCCTTGCTGCCTTTGATTCTCTCTTTGTCTTGGAATTTTGCTGTTTTAATGATAATGTGTCTTGAAGTGGGCCTGTTTGGGTTCCTTTTGATTGGGACTCTTTGTGTTTCCTGGATTTGTGTGACTTTTTCTCTCATCAGATTAGGGAAGTTTTCCATCATTACTTTTTCAAACAGGTTTTCTATCCCTTGCCCTTCTTCTTCCCCTTCTGTTATCCCTATTATATGAATATTATTACGTTTCCTGTTGTCCTGCATTTCCCTTAATACGTCTTCATTTTTTCTGAGCCTCTTTTTTTTTTTTCTTACTCTTTCTTGGTATTTTTTTCTACCTTGTCCTCCAGCTCGCTAATCTGATCCTCTGCTTCATTGAGCCTGCTTTGATTCCTTATACTGTGTTCTTCAGTTCAGCTATTGTATTCTTCATTTCCTCTTGGCTCTTGTTGATAGTTTCTATTTCCTTTTTCATGTTGATATAGTTCGCAGTGAGTTCATTTTAGTTTCCCTATAGTTTCTGGTAATTCTCTGTGAGCTCATTGAGCTACCTGATAACTAATGCTTTGACCTCAATATCTGATAGTTGACTTGCCTCTGTTTTATTGATCTTTCTTTTTGGGGCTTCTTCCTTCCCGTTCATTTGGGGATTATTTCTTTGTCTTCTTTTTGTTTGTGATGCCCTCCTTGCCAGTGTCTGTTTCTTAAATTGATCTGTTCTGAGTCCCTGGTTTTATGGTATGAGCTTCTATGGCAGAATACCTGTGAGATTCAGTGGTGTAGTATCCTTAGTCTCCTGAGCTCACTGTTCTTAGACTGCTGTTTATGTTGGCTCTCTGTATGTCTTTGAGTTTTGGTTGTTGTTGGGTATTTCTTTGGTGGGTTCTTTCATCCAGCTGGTTAACTGGGGGTCACCCCATCCAGTACGCCTTGTATTCTGTTGTGCAGGTGTGGACAGGTTATGTTGAAGCTGATTATTCTGTGTGAACAAGATTTTGAGGCTTCTCTCTCACTCTTGTTCAGTTGTTCATTGTGGGCAATTTATCCACCAATTGGTGTATTATCTGTTCAGTCCTGTATTGAGGCTAGTGTAGGTTCCACTTTCTCCTTCACCTTCCATTGTTTTCTGTTGGTGGTTCCTTTGTTGGTGGATTTCCACTTCTAACAGTTGTACTGGTGTTCACTGCTCCCACCTTGCAAGTTCTCTGGAGTAGCAAAGTGAAATTTGTCTCACTGTCTCTATTTTTTGGGATGACCCCTGTCTGGGTCTAACTCTGTTGTTTTCACAGCTCCAGGTTTTAATGTCTGACCTGTGGGTAAAGAAGAGAGGAAGAAAAGAAGAAGAGGGAAGTAAGGGAGAAAGAATAAAATAAGGAAAGGAAAGAAGGAAGGAAGAATAAAAAAGAAAGAAGTAAAGAAAGGAAGAATGAATTAAAAGAAAAAATTTTTAATTACATCAAAAAATAGAATAAAAAATAAAAAAAGTAAAAAAAAATAAGAAATAAAAGAAGGAGGGACTAGGAATAATAAAGGAAAGGGATGAAGAAATAAATAAAACAATAAAGAAGGACAGAAAGGAAGAAGGAATTAAAAATAAAAAACAACCAAAATAAAAAACCTGCTGGCTTTAAACCAGTCCGGCCAGTCCTGTTCTTTTGGTCTTCCTGGCTGGGTCAGGCTGGCAAGGTATTAGTTTCGCTTTCCTCCCTTCCTGAGATGCATTCTTCGCTGTTGTCCAGCCTCCAGTCCAGTTCCTAGGTATACTTCTGGGTCCAGCCTAGGTCTGTAGTTGCGCCGTCCTTGAGGTGCACCAGTTAAGGGCATCTCACCCACTGCTTCTTGCTCTTTGCTGGCCTAGATGCTAGGTAC
Organism: Micronycteris hirsuta; assembly: GCA_004026765.1. NCBI lineage: Eukaryota > Metazoa > Chordata > Mammalia > Chiroptera > Phyllostomidae > Micronycteris > Micronycteris hirsuta. The sequence goes on along the minus strand of PVJI01002681.1, from coordinate 27,521 downwards.
TCTCAGCGCCCCTTCCAGGTAGTTTAGCCTCCACTCTGAGTCAAGACTTTCTGAGGATTGCCGCTTCCCTCAGCAGGGCATTTCTACCTCAGTGGGCCCTGCAGGGCTCCGTGCGCAGGAGCTGGGTGGCAGGCGCTTTGTCCCCAGCACTCCAGACATGAGCTCTGCATACCTGTGTTCACTGTCCCCTTTGCCCCTGGATTGGGCACGGGGAGAGGTGCGGGGCGGGGTCCCCAGGCCCAGTTATGCACCATCGCTGGTGTTTTTGGAGTGGGCAGTGGTGGGCCACGGATCACCAGGTGTGTGCAGTCCCCAATTCCCCTTGATTGGCTGCGCAAGCTGCCACTGGCCTGGGACACCAGTTGTAAACTGTTCCCAGTTCTTCTGGAGTGGTCAGGGATGGGCCATGGGTCACCAGGTGAGTATAGTCCTCAATTCCCCTTGATGGGCTACACAAGCCACTGCAGGCCTGAGGGCCGCCAGTTGTGCACTGACCCCGGTACTTCTGGAGTGTGCGCAGGCAGGCTGCCCTGGGCCTCTGATCCCCAGGCGTGCACTGACCCCAAGGCTGCTGGGGGTAGGGGCTCTCCAAACACCCTCGGAGTTCCTCTCTTTTTATTTTTTTCTTCTATTTTTCTTTTTCAAAACTCTTCCTATTTAAGCCTGCCAGTCCAAACAAGCACCTGGCCTCTCATACAGCCCAACCTGGCTCTCTCCCAAGAATTTTGCAGCATACTCGGCAGCTGCCAGGTCTGGTGCTGCAACCCACCCTGGTTCCCGCGCTGGTCCTGGGGACCTTACCATCCCAAAGCACTCTCTTTACCGTCCGATCATTCAATGTCTCCCATATTTTTGGTCACCAATCTTCATATATGCTGGAATACTGTTGGCTGTTCGTTCTGCTCCTCAGAAGATCGGCCAGGTGTTTCACCAGTGGGCAGGAGGAAGTGGACTCCATTCCCACCTATCTTGCCGCCATCTTCTCTCCCCCCATGATATTTCTATTGCATTTAATATTCATAATATCGTTGATGATTTTTGCAAAGCAGGTTTCGGGTGAGTGATGGAACCACACACAAAAATGAATGGAACTGCCAGGGGAAGGAGATGTGAAGGCCTGGGACTACAGGAAAGGAGAGATGAACTGAGCTTCTGAGAAGAAATCCATGGAACAAGAGCATCTAAGGGATAGTGAGAAATGTTCAAGATCCAGCAGTAAACTTAGATTAAAAAATTATTTTAAGGTAGAGAGACTTGATTATTGGCTCCTAAGAAAATGCTAAGATGGAAGGAGAGGTTGATGACACAGGACAAAAGATGTCGGATAAGGAGGTCAGTTATGCTGAAAATGGATCTTGACCCATAGAAACCTCTTAATGAGTATTTTGACATGAAATAAATGAGCTTTTAATAACTTAGGTCATGAGTAGAATGTGGGCCTTTGACGGCTGGTGGCAGATGTAGAATCTAATTTTGCTGAACTGTGTCTTTTACAGTTAGTTTCATTTGGTTACTTAAGATACAAAAATAATTGGGTTTTGTTCAAATAATATTCAGACTAGCCATCTTTATATACCACCATAATATGCAAATACATTTCCAAGATTAAATGTACTGATAAAAATTGATATCAAAAAAGAAAATTAATTTCTTATGGTTCTAATTATCATAGCCATTTCTCAAAAAAATACCATGTGAAAGATAATTATAGTAAGCCTCAGTCAGCAAGAGAACCACCCTGTGAAAATATACACTAACTAGAGTATTCCTGTTTAGAATGTCAAAAATAATTCCTGATAGCCAAGAACTGTTTATAGTAAATTCCAGAGATTTCATATAGAAGAAAAACTCTAATTGATTAGAAAATCCATTAGCTTGTGGCATTTAATTTAATCCACTTATATGTTAAATATTAGATCTACATATATATATATATATATATATATATATGAATTTACATTAAGAGATTTCTGCTTATTGGTATCATGGTTGTCATAAGAACTATATTCCCAGAAAGGTTACATATATTTTATTTATGAACTTTTATAAATATTGTACACATCCTGGGTCCTCTCTGAATTCTTCCTTTAAATTTTCTTTTGTCTTACTCTCTAGAAAATCTTAGATATTTTCTCAATGTTACATTTTCTAGTTTGGTTTCTATGAACCATACCTCAGGCTCTTTTTTAAAGTGGTGAGATAAATAGTACCATTTCTACCATAATCAAAACCAGAAGAAGCTATAGCAAAAACAGGCCTTTCCTTGTTCACTGCTGTCCTACTCATTACCAGCTGGTACCATGATAAATAGTCATTTCTGTAATTGTCAACACAACAGTTTCACCTGAGATGCATCACATTAGAAGTTAGTCATATTGCGTCCTGCAGAGCAGAAAATTTTCTCTTGTCGTCTCTGCATTCTGATACAGCAGTGGTGCGCTTTTAATCTTTTAGTTTATTATTTTCCCAGAAGCCTGTTAGCTAAGTTGGGCTTTTTAAACACTTTTAGGGCATCCTTGGCTTGGTTGGTTGGAGCGTTGTCTTGTACACCAAAGGGTTGCAGGTTCAATCCCAGACAAAGGGTGTACGGAATCAACCAATTGATGTTTCTCTCTCCCTTCCTCTCTCTAAAATTAAGTTTTTAAAAAAGAATATATCCTTGGATGAGAGTTAAAGAAATAAACATTTTTAGGGCAGAGTAGTGTTTTTCCATGTACAGATTTTCCGTGTGACACTGCAGGTAGTCTCAAAGAATCAGTCCAACTATTTGGCTTTGACCATTGCAATACCCATCCAAACACAAACACACACACACACACATACTTCTCTGTAGCATATGCTCCACATATTGACAGTATTAGTTTTTAAGTATTATTCATTTACAAATATGTACTTATTATAACATATTTTAATTTTTTTTTGATTTAGAATAAACAAAACATGAACTTTAACTTTGACATTCCCACGTATTTTACATCAACATATAATAACAAATTCCTGAATATTCATCTTACATAGCCATTGCACAATTAATAAAAGAAAAAAAATTAATATTGAAAAACTACTATTACTAATTTGTAGTCTGTATTCAAGTTTAGTCTGCTTGTTACAATATGTACTAGAAATCACCCTGTATCAGTTCATAGAGGGCTCTCACATCATTTTTTTATTGTATTCTTGTGCCACAGTTTATACAGACAACTTTGTACAAATAAGAATTTTGAAAAATGTTGAAATGACATTATCTCAGAATGAGTCAACACGTTAATTTAATTTTGTTATAAATAACCTTTTAAAATTAAATTAAATTTTATTTTTTATTTTTCTATGAACCATAAATATTTTTTCAAAGACCTGTGCTAGACTGTTGGCCAGCATTTATACATTTATATATTTGTATACTATCTGATATCTTAGCCTTTGAAATATTTTTATGATTAAAAATGAATGTACCTATATCTCTCTTTCTCTCTCACACACACACGATAAAACTATATATGTGATATACATCTTTTAAGTCAATATATTTAATGAAAACCATTATTTTTTTGTGTTTTAAAGGTAATAGTTCACATTGGCTAAGTGGAACTTTTGTGAACATTTTTAATTTGGGCTCAGAACTAAGGTCATCCAAAGGTTAGCAGCCTATTTTATTCAGCTTTTAAACAAGGGCTATTTCCAGGCTGTTTTTGTTTTGTTTTGTTTTGTTTTGTTTTGTTTTTTACTTAAATTGAATGTAAGATAATATCTTCATGTTACTGTAGAAAGCCAGTCCAAGCCCTGGCAGCCAGTGGTGGAGTAAGCGTTGAGGGTTGGCCACTTAGGGGAGCAGGCCATTCTGGGGCTATGCAGGAGACCGGGCCATGCTGGAATCCTCCTGTGCCCTGCGGACTCCACCCAGCTTCCTGGACGTGCAGGCCCAGTGTCCAGAATGAAAAGGTGGGTTGAGGGCTATCTGTGGCATCTCCAGGCTTGCTGATGTTGCGTCCTGCAGCCCCTTCTCCCCACCGTCCCTCATACCATTGGCCGTCAGGAAGCACCAGAAAGTTTCTCCCAATGGCCAAGATGGCTACATGGGAAGGCTGTTACACTGACCACGCCAAAAGCTAGAAAGATGAATGGATAAGACCCGAGTGTGCTAAAAGCAAGAAAGATAATTGTAGAGAAAAAAGAGCCCTTCCCACCCTCTCCTTGTAAGAACTCAGGGTTTGAACAGTAAGAGGAGACGGTCTTTGAAATGGAAATTCAGCATTTCCCCTGTAACAGCACCCGAATAAACCTCTTTTCTTTGGCAACAGCACCTGTAGCATGAGTTTGGCTCTCGCTGCAGCAGGTAGCCAAACATGCGTTTCAGTTACATTTATTCTGGGCACATATAATTTCTTTCAGTGTAGTACAGGAAACTTCTTAACTGTACTTTATAAAAGAATAAATCATGTTCTCTCTTTTCATTACGTGTCATACAGTGTATCTGTAACCTACATAGCCAAAGCCTTGTAGCCATTATTTTGTTTCCTGTAGGCTAAAATATAGATGGTGTGGTTATAGGAAATCACTGTGCATGGGTAGCTAGTGTTGCCACTTACTCACTCCTATAAATACCCATATTTCTGTCTTAATACAAGTTCCCATGACCTAATTTTCCCCTTCAAACATGTCTGCTTTTTTTTAACTCGAAGTAAGTTATGAATAAAACCTTGATTGTAATTTGCTAACTCTTTTGTTATCCCTTCTCTCCAATTATTACAACTTCATCAGCTTCACCAAAATGTGTGTCCCAACTTCATACAGATTTGACCAAGCAATCACTTGCGTAAAGCTATAGTCTCCCTAGTTGACATAAGTAAAAATTACTTTGCATTTTTAAAAATCTCCTTAAAGTTCCCCAAAAAGAAAGGTTTCAATCATTTTGTTCAATGATTGATGAACTATAATTTTGGCTCTAATCTTGTGCCACCTATGTTCATGTCACTCTAATTTAAATAACTTTTATTTCTGAATATGAAGAAAGAACTGATGTCCACCTGGCATAAACAGAAAGCTAGAATTTAGCATGAAAAAAATACAAAAATATTCCCAATTTCTATTATTTTTTCTCTGGTGGCAAAATTCAGAGAGAAAATAAGGGATGCAAATCGGCTTTTGCAAAGTCATTCATGGAAAGCAGTTAGAGGTAAGGCATAGGTAGAATTGGGAAAGGAAGCCATCATTTTTACCTATGGTGCTTAGTTGTAATTTATTAAAATGAAGCAGTCTTAAATCTGAAGGCACAAGATGGATGTAGGGAGAAGCCGCAGGAATACTCCTGAGGAAAGCTATTAAAAAGCACAGGGAGGTCTGTTGATCCTACATCCAGTCATAGATCAGATCACAGAGTTTCATAAGTCACTACCTGCGTCTCCAGGAGCACAGAGTTCTTCCACTGCATTTGGTCATGGGGCCTCCAGGGAGTGTTCTACAGAAGTGTTAGTACTAGCTCAGATGCATTCCACAACTCACATGTGGAAATGCTTTTGCTCTGACACACTCTCCCCTACAGCTCAGCCAGTCAAGCATTCTGCAAAGGGTGTGTGTTGAAAAAATTCCTGGGCCCAGGTTGGAGCAGCTCCTGCCTGGGGTGCCATGTTTATAACCAAACCTAGATGACTTTTACGTCCCTGTAAATGCTACACTTGGCTGGAAATGCAGTTTATCCAGTGAGCCAATCCTCAAATGGGAAGTCAACTCTGGATTCTGTACTTATTTCCTTGTTCCTTGATATTTCTTGGATAAAGGCTTTTCCTGCTTCTCCTACTTGGGAAGTGGAAGGCAGCATCACTTTAGTCTGGGAGGTGCCCAAATGTTGCTAGTAGTATTTGGTCTTATTTAAAGAAAAAAGATTTTATTTACTTATTCTTAGAGAAAGGTAAAGGGAGGGAGAAAGAGAGGGATGGAAACATCAATGTGTGGTTGTGTCTCATGCACCCCTACTGGGGACCTGGGCCACAACATTCCCAGGCATATGTTCTGACTGGGAATCAAACCAGCAACCCTTTGGTTTGCAGGCCAGTGCTCAATTCATTGAGACACACCAGTCAGGGCGCTAAGCAGTATTTTAGTAGAAGCTGCAATACGTCTGAGATGCTGAAGGCCTGTAGGACTTGCAGAAGCCATGAGGTTTCATTTAGAAGGCTTTAGACTATGAAGATTTCCAGAATGGGTCCAGGTAAAATGTTGGTATCCAAGCCAGAAGGATGTTCTAAAGATCCAGGCAACAGATGGACTAGACCCAGAAGGTTAAACTCAGATACAATGACTCTCTCTTGAATGCTGCCTGATTTATGTAAGTTTCTATCTTCTGGGTAAGACTAGGGAGAGGAAAAGAATAAGAGGGGGACTTGAAAGACTAATTATCCCTAAAGAGTCTGAACTAAGTTGAAATAGACAGTTTTAAACTGAAAAAAAAAAAAAAAAAATTTACATTTAAGCACAAGTTATATTTTCCCCACATATCCATCCCATCATTCTCTCTGTCTACCTGGTATTCTTGGAATAGAAAGAAAGGTTAAATGAGTTGGCCATTTATTGAACAAAAGGCTCTACTTCTTTCCCAGAATATTGGAATTTACAGGGACATTGTCAGTCCTGATGCACAGGATCTGGTCTTTTATCCCATGGGGGACTTGAAAACAGCAGCCTAGGCATAAGTTCATGCACATGCATTCATTTTGTTTGGCCTTCATAGCAGACACCATGCTTAAAAAGAGCAATTTCACTTAACTTTCAACATTTAAATAATAGCAGATTTCATTAAAAAATTGGATTTTAGGCTTCTGATCACATTGTTAGAATATCTGGCAACATTAATTAGGCCTGCATGGCATGGCTCAGTAAGACTAAGAAATAACTGCCTTCTATGAACAAGATGTTCACTCACTGGAGAGTGAACATCTCAGGTTCGTGCCACTAAACCATAACACTATCCAGGCACCAGCAAGGTTTTAGTTTATAACCCATGAGTTATAACCACAAAGGTTATGGTCTGTGCTATAGTTAAGATCTTAGAATCTCTACACTGAAAGTGCTTCAGTGTGAGTATAGGATAGAGAAATGATTCTGAGATTTTTGCCCCACTCTTATCCCTCAGGGCCATTCAGCAATATCTGAAGACATATTTGGTTGTTGCAATTGTTATTAGCATCTAATGCATATAAGCCAGGAAAGCAGTTAAACATCCTAAAATGTATTGAGCAGCGCCCCTATCAAAGATTGAGAAACCCTGCATTAGAGCATATAGAGATGGAAAACACTTGCCTGGGATTAAAATTTTGTAGGTATTAAAAAAAACATGGAGCCTTGTTATGATATACAAATCTACAAACATTACCTGTGTTTCTCATTCAGCAAACATTCATTGTGCATCTACACACGTTGGCAGGTTGTGTCTGCTCAGCGAACAAAGATAGACTAAATACATTCTATGTCCAGGTTAGTTTCAAGAATTTTAGGATATCAAACTGGTTTTTGCTTTATTTTATGTTCAATTTTAGAGAAGTAGTTAGGAAAGATACTTTCTGAAAATTTCAGAATTGTTACTTTCTCTTTAACAACCAACCAGAAAATGTTATCAGAGATTTTCTCAAACCATTGCTACAAGTGTGTTTTTGTCTGGCAGGATCTGTGGGCTAAAAGCCCTGGAAACAGCTAGACACTCAAGGGCATGAGTTCTTCTCCCAGCCTTGCCTTTCACAGGTTTGTAGAAGTAGATGAATTACTTACTTTTCTGTCCTATCTGTAAGTTTCCTTCCGAGTCTCACTTTCTCTAATGATTTTTACCTAAGTAACCAAGCCTCATATGTCTTTCAATTTATAGAAACTTTGCTCTATCCTGGAAATCTTGGTATTCATTTATATGAAAAAAATTTAAATTATTATTTCTCAGAGAAATTTTTGTGAGAAGCTGAAAGGTCACTCAATACTTTAAAACAAGCCAATCATTGATTTCTAACACAGATTAATTTAATAGGTTCGCCTCAGCTATTCTTCAGGCCTTGAATTTCTTTTTAAAAATACTGTCATGGTTACCATGGAAAACATTTCTTGGACACTTTCACATGGGACATACAAATAATGTAAGGGAATTATTAAAGAAGAGAGTAATGGTAGAGGGAGTGATGAGAAAAGGAAATGTGAGAATGGAATATAGGAGAAAGTATGGAAGAAGGAAGAAGTGTTCATTTACAAGATTCTTCAAAATTATTTTAAAAATAATGATCCCATTCACATGCAAAAATCATGAAATTATCAAATTATATAGAATTTTATATTTAAGTTCATCCATGCATTGCATAAAGATGATGGACCTAATATACAACAGTGGTAAACCATATATAGCCTAGGTATGTAGTAGGCAGCACCTTCTAGCTTTGGGTAACACACTCTATGATGTTCACACCATGAAATCACCTGAAGATGCATTTTTCAGAATATTGTTAAGCAGTACTAGACGATAACTATTTTTTACTATTGAATAGTGTTCAATTTTAGACTCTACTTGTCAATACCCTTCATCCATACACCCCCAAAACATACCTATACGAGTAGAAAACTCATGGGCACAGACAATGGAGTGGGGATTGACTGTGGGAGTGGGGGGCAGAGGAAAACAACAGGGAAAAAGGTAGGACAACTATAACTGAACATCAATAATTAAAAGAAAGAAAAAAAATGTTGGGTTTATTCCTCATTGCAGAAATGGAAAAAAGGAAGTCAGAATTAAAATGAAATTTGCACCTTTTCAGTCTATCTTTTATAAAGCAAAATAGGTTGCATTTCCAATTTTGTTAGCTTGTACCACAGATTTAGGGTTGACTGTCCTGTGTAAAGCATGAATCAAGTGGTCCAGATTCTGTTTCCAGCACACATAAAATGTATAAAGTCAAGCACAGTGCCAGTAGTGGTGAAATTACAACACATATCAGTTGTTGGATACTGAAGCAGAGCAGATTATTAACTCTCTTGAAATCCTAAAGTTATAGCTGCAGTTATTAAGACTGTCCAAGATTTGTAAAACTGACTGAGTTGTAGATAATTCAGACAAAGGATATGTAATTAGTACAAATTTGGTGGATTGTTTTCTTCCTTTCAAATCTACCTAATATTTATTATTAACCATTTTATCAGGATTCTGCAATAATCCCAGTTTCATTGATTATCTAAAAGGGCTCATGGGACTCAGTACATTGCCATATGTGGCAATGTACAGCAGAAGGACACAAAGCAATAGCAGAAAGAGGAAAAGAAACATGGGGCAAAGACTAGAGGAAATTGGCACAAGCTCCAAGAATCCTCCCTCAGGTAAGTGACTCAGGATGAGCTTCATTTCAACAGCAATGAGTTAGAACAGATGTGAAACATTTTCTAGAGGCAGTGCCCAGAGTTTTTAATGGGGTCTGGCCACACAAGTAAGCTTTGCTTAAAAGGAAAGAAGGGATGTGGCAGACCACATTGTACAAATAATGTAGACACAGTGGACCACACTTATTAGTTTAGGGAATGGCAAGAACTCTTCCAAAATCTGGCTTCCAGGTGTCAAACCAGGGCTCAGCTTGCAAGGAGGACTTTCCAAGGGCTATAGTCAAGCCTGCCATGTTAACTGTTTTTTGCAGAACTATGTATTAATCAAATATAGAAAAATTTGTAAGAACATATCCCTGTTTCTTATTAGGCTAGCTCAGGTAGTGTAGCTTTAAGTTGTGAAGTTTGTGAATAGACCAAGCCTTACCAGAATAGAAGTAGTTGACAAAATCTAGAGAATATGTGAACTACCAAGTTGGTATAAAGAAATACCTAAAAGAAAATGACAAGTAGCAAAGCAGGGAAGGAGATGTAAAAAATGCTTGAAAATAACATTGTATTGTGTGGTGAAAAAGGGAGGACTAGGATTCAAATTTGTTTTCGGAAAATTTTTTGATTTTCAAGCTGCAGGTGATTTGAAGTCATTTTAAAATTGGCTTATGTCATGTAGATATCCGCAAGGTGATGATTACTCCATAAGCATTCCACTGTCATCTGGCAGTTAAATACATAGTTTTGCTTAAAAATATTCTCAAGATTATTTAAAATACATATCTGTGTGGAATTTTAGAATGATAAAGTGTACATATTAAAGCTTACATATCTTTTAGGCTTATGGAATCCTTTAGTTAACTTTGTCACAGACTCTACTCCACTTTATTGAAATTGTCTATTTTTATGTTTGTATCCCTTCACTGTGAGGCAGGGACCATGTCTTTTTTACTGTTTTATAACTAGTACATAGAAAAGTAAAGTTTAATATAAAATCTTCATATAAAAATCTCAGACTAATGAACCAGAGCAGTCCATAAATTTAATTAATTCATGTTATAGTATGTAATGGAAGAGCTCACTAAAATCAGGGAGGCATTATCCATTCAGTAGTTACAGTGCAAGTAATTACCTGCATTAAGGCTTATTGGCTTAAGGGATACTTTTCATTGATTTGAGCCAGAGAGTGATGGGAAGGATCAGCCTACAGTTTTGCAGATCTGTGAAGGTTTTAAAGCCATTGATGCCAAGAAAAATACTGCTTCATTACTGGTTGTATAAAATCAGTTAATACAAATTCATAGAAGAAGATATGGACTGAATGTGCTTTCTCCCCAAAAAATTAGTGAAATTGTTCAACAAAAGATTATACTGTCTGCAAATGATACTCTACTACTTTTAAGTTTTCTGATTGTACATTTCATTAATAAAATAATTTAAAACCCGATTTTACTATTTATATGTATGACTTCAAATCACCAGTAGAGAATAACTCAAAGGATAGTATATACTTACTCATTAGTTAGTTCATTATTAGCTATACAGAAAATACATCCACATTTCAGAATTTCATTTTTATAGTTCTATTTTTCTCTTACTTACCTGTCAGATATAATTAGATCATCAACATTTTTCTTGCCATGAAATAGTCAAAAAACTTTTGGTATGAATAAAAACATAATATTTTTACTGTTCATTTCTACTTACTTTATTTATATAGTCAATTCAGGATTTCTTTGCAAGATACTTTTTAACTTATAATATATTAAATTTTAGTTTATATCATTTTGTTCACTTAGCATACATCAAATACCTTTTGTAATGATGTTATAAAATAATAAAAGAAATAAAGGCTCCACCACCCACCAATACCTCTGCTTTGCACAAGAAAGCTTCTATCCACAGTTAATCTCTATACCACTTGTGAAAAGGGATGCACAGCTCATAAAGAATAAGTGAAGTTATCAAGTCAATCAGTGTATTAAGTAATGATAAGCTTAATTACTTTCATAGCTTAATTAAGACAAAATACCATATGATCTCACCTGTAAGTAGAACCTAATCAACAAAACAAACAAGTAAGCAAAATATAACCAGAGACATTGAAATTAAGAACAATCTGACAGTAACCGGAGGGGATAATGGGGGGAAAAGGGGAAGGATTTTCAAGAACAACTATAAAGGCCACATGGACAAAACCAAGGGGGTTAGAATCAGGAAAGGGAGTTGGGGATGGCTGGGGTGGGGAGGAATGGTGGAGGGAAAATGCAGACAACTGTACTTGAAATAAAAAAAAAGCAAAAAAAAAACCCAAAAACAAAACCAAGAAGTACTATATTCCTGAGAAGAGGAAGAAGCACATCAACAGTAGCTTCCAATGTGTCATTAGAACAATTTTCAGTCTGTAGTGTGTGAATGAGGGGAATCATGGCAGAGTCTATCTGATCGCGCTGAGTTGAAGAGATACAGATTAGATTTAGGGAGGCCAAGTCAGCTAGAATAGAGAACAGAGTTCCTCAGAAAGAAGGAGCTCCAGCCCAGCAGCTGTAGCTCAGTGGATTGAGCGCGGGCTGGGAACCAGAAGGTCCCAGTTCGATTCCCAGTCGGGGCACATGTCTGGGTTGCAGGCCAGGTCCCTAATGAGGGCCATGTGAGAGGCAACCATACATTGCTCTTTCTCTCTCCCTTCTTCTCTTTCTGAAAATAAATAAATAAAACCTTTAAAAAAAAAAAAAAAGAAGAAGGAGCTCCAGAGACCTGCAACGGGTCCCCCATGCTTCTTTAGTTGAGTGCTAATCTGGGTATGTATAAGAGAAAAATGCTTGAGGCTAAGGGACATAACTGAGTAAATAGACAATGTTTAATGTCCTAAAGTCTGGGGATAGTTTGTGTCTGTTCAAGGCAAAGTGGATAAAACTTCTAAGTCTACATTACCTGAATGTACATCACTGAATCTTAAAAGCAAATCTCAGAAAAATCTGGTTAAAAATAGTGTAATTGTTTGCCAAAACAAAGTCCAACTCTATTGAAAGAAATAGAACACAACAAAAGAACCAATATCTAATGGATGGCATTCAATGAAAAATGTCCAGAAATTCAAAAAAATCATGAAAATAAGACTCATAAACCAATGGAACTTAAACAGAGATGATGAAAAAGCAACTACTAAACAAGGACATCAAAACAAGTCATTATATATATTTGTGAAGATTTTGTTTTTAGTGACTACATTTTATCTAAGTATTTTCTCTAACTACCAGCCTACTAAAGTAGAAATCAATTATAAAAAAATACTTGGAAAACGTGAAATGTATGCAAATTTAAGAATACACTTCCAAATATGCTCTGGGTTACATAAGAAATAATAAAGGAAATTAGGAAATGTTTTGGAATAAATTAAAACACACGCAGATACATTTGTGCAATATAGCTAAAGACATAAATTTATAGAATTAGAAACTTAGAAGAAAAGATTTGAATCTAAATAATCAAATTAAATAATAATATAAGGATAAAATTATTGGCAAACAAAACAAATAGAGCAAATTAATGCAAATAAAATGTAATTTATTAATACGTGAACAAAATGTTAAACCTCTAGTGAGGACTCAGGAAAAAAGGAAAAATTACAAGTTAATAATATTAAGAAAGAAAGAGATTACACTACAGATCCTACAGAAAATAAAAGTGTAAGAGGAAATATTATAGCCAGATTTCTGTGCAAATATTCAATATAGAAAAATGGGTGCATCTCTTGAAAAACAAAATTTTTAGCAAATTAAATCAATCTGTACAAAGAATAATATCTCACGACCAAGTTGTATTATTTTTGGAATTCAAGATTTGTTTAACATTTAGAAATCAATTGCAATAGTCATCTTATTAATGCAATCACATGTTTTCAATGAATGTAGCAAAACATATTTGACAAAACTCAATGTCCACTCTGACAAACACTTGCAGTGAACTAGGAACAATAGAAAACCTCTAATTCGACAAAAACATCTGATAATGTCCACAGCTTACTTTATACAATATTTTATAGTTTAATTTATATATTTTAATGCTTAATAGCATTTTATATTATTCTAGTTTACATTAGTGTGTATCTCCCTATAAAATTATGAATAAGTAGTGATGTTCACATTCACAACTTTTACTGGTGGCATAGCCAATGTGATGGAGTGAGAAAAAGACTTATGTGGTTGAAAGGACAAAATAAAATTGTGTTTACTAGAGGATGACATAATCATTTCCAAAGAAAATTCAATGTAATCTATGAAAAAAACTACAGAATCAAGAGTTTAGCAGGATAGCAGGATATAAAGTCAATATACAACAGTTTTATTTCCATATATTAGAAATAAACAGTAGGGTATTTATATTTAAATAGATATTTTACAGTGCATTTATGTTAATATTAAAATGTAAAATATTTAAATAAAGCAAGAATGCATTGTATTTAAAATTTTTTAATATTCAAACAACACAGCTAAGAAAATGTCATATTTTGTTTGGCTATGCATTTGGGACTTTAAAAAGTTATTTCATAGGGGATATGTCTTTTTCTATTTTCTCATTCCCACAAGTCAACCAATGCCTCTTAAATATAAGCCCCTCATTTTCATACCTTAAAGTTACTGGCAGTCCCTCTAAATCAGTAATTGTCAGACATTTTCTGAAGGATCCAGATAGTAAACCTTGTAATTTTGTGGGCTATATATAGCCTTTGACACTACTATTAAATTCTGTCATCATAGCACAAATATTTACTTAGATAATAGCAAAATGAATGGGCATGGCTATGTTTCAATATAAGTTTATTTATCAAAACAGCAAAAACAGGCAGCAGGTCAGATTTAATCCATAGCCATAGTTGTCAAACCTTACTCTAGAACAGTACTGTCCAGTAGAAATATCATGCGAACCAAATATGTAATCTATACATGTAATTTTTAATTTCCTACTTTCCCCAAAACATGTTTTAAAAGTGATATTGATTTTAATATATTTTATTCTATTTATATAGACAAATTTATAATTTTAACATACAATCAACACAAAATATTATTAATAAGCTATTTTATATTCTTGGATTCATCCTAAAACTTTTAAATTCTAGTGTATAATTTGCAATTCAACTAGCCACATTTCAAGGGCTCAGTAGCCATATTCAGCTCATGGCTACCTTACTGGACAGCTCAGCTCTCAATGTCTCAGGTGGCCACCACTTAGAAAGGCTTAATCTCAAAGGGACCTGTCCTGATGAATATATTATTTTACCTTTGGTTTAGGATTTTCTTTTCTGGGATTATTTTAATGTGGCATATACAAAGAAGAGTATCATTATTTTCTTGGTGTCTGTTTGGTTGGTTGGTTTCACAAACATTTCAGACTCACTAGTAATCATTTTGCCAAGATACCTTCTGACAGCAATTTATGGCCTCTGCTAACAGTTATTTCTATAGGGGGGATCCTCTTCTTTTTTTCTTCTACAGTGTGAAATGGGAGGACTTAAACAAATAGTCTATTACAATACTATATTTTTGGAAGGGACACAAAGATGTCAGTACTCAATCTAAAATAATACAATAATGGAGTACTGATTTTTAAAATGCAAGTGTGATAGGCATTTCAACAGCAGACTTATATACAGGTATATAGAGTATAACAATACAAAGTAAAAATAATTTGAGGTTATGCTTTATCTAATTAGGGAAATGTGACATCTATAACTTGCAGTTTGGGATACTTCAAAATCAAGTTTTCAAAGAAAACAAGAAGATTCAGGTAGCCTCTAAGGAGAAAGGTTAATGAAACAATTTATATGGAATACAGGAGACTTAAGGTGAATTAACTTGTATTCAAGAGCATTATGTTTGGTGAAAATTGCCTTCTATTTTCACTAAGGATAAAAATGAAGAAAATTAGTTCAACTCCAATAGAGGTAATTTAGCCTAGATATTAAAATAAACTTTTTTTCATCGTTTGGGTTGCAAAGAAAGTGTTGCCATGGTAGTCCTTGACATTTCATTTTCTCAAATATGTGTTCTAAAATAAAAGATAAGCAAATAACAATGGGAGAGTGTGACTTGGGTATAACCTTCTCACTAAGTACAGGGGAGTAATAAAAAACAAGTTCTTCTAATAGTTCTTCTAATTTCTTTAACCTTCTGTTCATTTATAGACACAAGCACTAGTCTTAAATGAAAGGAAAAGATGAAGAGATGTGCTAGAAAAGTTGAGGACCCAGTGTTGAGTATAATATGGATCAAGGCTTGTGTGATTAATATCATTTTCAAGCCCTAATATTTTATTTTAATAACAAATAACAAGAATTACCAGAAAAACTTTATTGTTTATATTCTTTACCTTGAAATAATACAAAGCTTCTTTTTAACTCTAAAGAGAACTTTAATTATCTATTTGGCATCCACTTATATTGTTTAATAAAAAAAAGCAATGCATTCCTCTATTTGGTTCTTTTATCTACCTCTGAAGTGATGTCTCATTTTCCTACAAATAAATAGGAGTGATCAATTTTAAATAAGTTAAACATTAATTCCCTTATGTGGTAAGTTTAATGGAATATGGGCGGTAACAGGCACACCACTGTCTTTAATGGTGACTATAACTGGGAGTGAGGTTGGGTATTATAATGAGATTATGCCTGTGTTTTCAAGCCAAATATAATTCATCACTGCTCTATTCTTTGTTAGTCTGCTATACCTTCAATTAATTACCCTGCCCAGCCCCAGAAGTACCGTGTGAAGAATGTATTAAAATATAGTAATGAGATTAAGCTTCATAATATATACTTTGTGAAAGTTTCAAAGTAGTGAGAGGCACTTCTCTGAACTATCTTACTCTCATTTTTTCAATGTGTTATTGCAGCCAATTTGTTCCAATAAGTAAATTGTAAAACAGCTCAGTTGTGGTATAGCCAGGCTGTGGAACAGCATGCTGTGAGACAGCTCAGTATTGATACAGCTCCATTATGACACAGTACAGCACTGCCTGTGAGGTTGCCCAGGCAAGGCAGTTCCAGTATTAAGGCTCAAGTACTACAGCTCCAGGATCACAGGTCTGATCTGGCTCAGGTGTGGGAAGTCTGCTCTATTTCACTAAGTACTGCAGCTCAGCTGATATTGAATTTCCAGCCAATGTTACGAATCTAGCGGTGGAGATGCAATCTTCCATAGATACTGAAAGTGAGCTCAGTAATAATACGGAGAGGAACTGACATATATAGAAGAGTGCCTAGTCCCAAAATGGCTCATTCTCATGCAAATGAAGATTCCAAATTCTCACAATTTTTATTGGTCCAAAAAGCACTGTCCTGATTGGTTGGAATGGAACTGCTCTGATTAGTCAGTAAAGATGCAAGTGAGGATGTACCTACTGAGCTTCAATTGGACAGGGAAAGTCTCAGTCCTACTGGTCAAATTTTGATCCTAGGATCTTTCATATTAGGGTCAATTCAGACAGGAAGAGCACAGTGCAGTAGGCTTTTCCATACAGTCTGTGGCTTTTCCCCAACATGAGAAATGCATGAGGGTTCTCTATACACAAGGGCTGCTAGACAATGGTTGTGAATTGGAGCCCAATAAACCAGGAGGAGTCTTTTTTGGCTGGTATATGGGGGTCAACACCTACAACAAATCTATGGTTCTATTATCATTTTTTTTACGGTACTACTGAGGTTTCAAATTTTAGGAACAATTTATACGTGTGTGTGTGTGTGTGTATACACAGATACATATATATGCTAGTTAACATGTTGCATTTTGGCTTCCAAAAATCCTAATTTTGACTATGTGGAAATATTTTGCAGGACAGGGACGCTTGCTGGGACTCCGGAAGAACCATTTGTTTCTGGACTACATATTTTCTAACTATGCTATTTCATTAATTTTTTACAAGATCTCTGCATTGTATTAAATACTAGTGTTGTGAACACATTTTCTAGACAATTTTATACATGCCTTCATCTCCAATTTATGCCTATTGTTGATAATTTTCATTACTCATGCATATATTTACATCACACATTGATTATATAGATAATAGATAATATACATATATCACTCATAATTTTTTTGTCTTCCTAATCCATAAAAACTATTACTGACCAAATAACTTGATATGAAGAACCTAGAGCTCCTTTAAAACAAGACAATGTAGCATATTTTCCTTTAAGCTTCTTTCTCTTTTGTCTCCCCACTTTTGTTAAAAGACATAGCCAGTATTTGCCTAAGTCATATCTGAAAATTGTGCTGTGACTTCATGCTCATCAGTCACATGCAAATGATACCAGTAGCCAAGTGTTTTTCCAATTCCCTGGTTTCTCTTGGAACACTGTTTTTAAAAAATGCTTATTTGAAGAAGGATGGTGTTAGTGGGAAATGAGGGAGTAGAAGCTGTATTAAGGAGTAGATCTATGTCAGTTTAGACAAATCTTACTACCCACAGCGGCTCACGTTCTTCCAAAGAAAATTTAGACTTCCACAAAGAAAACATATTCATTGAAATCTATGTCACTTTTTACTGGAAAAAAATCACCTTACTTGTTTTTCCTCATGGATACCACTACCCAATGTACACTTTAGAACTCTATAATTTTTCTCGGTTGATGTGTATAAAAAGACATTTTTAAAATTATTTACCCCATTCCTTATTCCTCTAGTTGATTTATCTTACCAAATTGCATTGATTAATATCTGCAGTACACAGTTAAACAGAAAGAATGGCCATTCTCCCTACTCTTATAGCTTTATTTAAAAAGTTAATATACTCTATTCTTTACATCATTTTTAGGTTTGCAGAAAACTAGAGCAGTGAGTACAGAGAGTTCTCATACTTCACCCCCTCCCTACAATTCATTCTACCCCACACCCCTGGAACATAGTTTCTCCCATACTTAATGTCCTGCATTAGTGTGGTATATTTGTTACAATTGACAAACTAATACTGATACATTTTATTAACTAAAGTCCATAGTTTACATAAAGGTTTATTATCTGTATTGCATAGTTATATGGGTTTTAACAAATGCAAATCATCATATTTCTACCATTGTAATATAATAAATAAGTTTCTCTGCCCTATAAATTCCTTGTGCTCCATGTATCCATCCCTCCATCCCTCTCTACCACCTCAACACTCTGGCCAGTGCTGATCTGTTTACTGTTTTTATAGTGTATATCCATTTCCTTTTCAGACTAGCTTCTTACACTTAACTGTCTTCTTTCATTTGCGAGATTTAAGGTTTCTCTATATGTTATATGGCTTGGTAACATTTTCATTTATCACTGAATAATATTTCATTCATGGATGTACCAGGGTTTATCTATTCCCCTATTTAAGGGCTTTTTGTTGCATCCAAGTTTCAGCAACTATAAATAAAGCTGTTATAAAGATTTTATCTACAGGTTTTTGTGAGAACATAAGTTTTCAATTCCTCTAGGTATATACCAGGAAATGAAAATTTTGGTTGTTATGGTAGACTAAGTTTAGCTTTATAAAACCGTTTCCCAAAGTAGCTGTACCATTTTCATTTCCACCAGCAATGTATGAGAATTTCAATTGTTCCGCATCCTTGCCAGTTATTTGAGCTGTCATTGTTCTAAATGTTAGCCATTCTAATAAATGTGTATGGTATAGAATTATTGTTTTAGCTTGCAATTCTTTAATGACTTATGATGTGTAGTATCTTTCAAATGATTATTTGCTACTTATTTGATACTAAATTGTTATCAGATATATAACATGAAAATATTTTCCCATTTTTATGTTTTCTTTCAAACACTTGGCAACATCTTTTGATAGAGGAGAGTTTCTACTTTTGTTCAAGTCTTATTTTATCTGTATTTTCTTTTGTTGTTCATGCTTTTGGTGTTTTTGTCAAGTGAAAGGTCTTGGAGATTTACCAGAATGATTTCTTCCAAGAGAAGACTTATATTTAAGCCTTTGATCCTTTGTAATTTAAAATTTGTACAAATTGTAAGGAAAGAGTCTAATTTTATTCTTTTGCATGTGGATATCCAATGTTTTAAACACAAGTGGTTAAAGAGGCTATTTTTTTACATTAAATGATCTTGACATCTTTGTCAAAAACAATTGACTGTAAATATATGAATTTACTTCTGGACTCTCAGTTCTACTGCTCTGGTCTATACATAGGTATTTGTCTGCACATATGCCAGTTCGATTAATGTAGCTCTGTGATTTGATTTGAAATTGGAAAGTATCATCCTCCATATTTGTTATTTTTTCAATATTTTAGGTATTTAGCATCCTTTGCATTTCCTATAAATATTAGGATTGATTTTTCCCTTAAAAATTAGGATAATAAAATTATTGTTATCAATATATGTCTTTTAGTAGTGTCTCTATTATTAAGTCTTCTAATTCATGAACACAGTGTCTTCCCATTAATTTAAGACTTTTAAAATATTTTTTAGCAATGTTTTATTGTTTCAGTATACAAGTATTTCACCACCTTGGTTAAATTCAAATTTAGCATTTTATTCTTTTGGATGTTATAGAACATGTAATTGCTTCCTTAATGTCATGTTTTGATTATATTGTGCTAGTGTACAGAATTACAGTCAATATCTCTGCATTAATATGGAGCCATGTAATTTTGATGAAGTTGTTTATTACATTTAACAGTTGTGTGTATGTGGGTGGGTATTAACTTTTCAGTATTGTCTTTACATAAGATCACGTATCTATAAAATCAAAGCTATGTTTGTTTGGCCTAGTTGGTTTTAAGTATCATTCAAATTCTCCAGTTATTGATCCTGTCTAATTATTTATCTATTATTGAAATTGTGGTAATTGAATCTCCACTACTATTATAGACTAGTCTATTTCTTCCATTAATGTTGTCAAGGTTTGCTTAATATATTTTGGGGCTACTTTTGAGGTATGTATGCATTTACAGTTAGATTATCTTGATAAATTGATCTTTTATCAATATATATGAAGTATGTCCAGAAAAATTCCAGTCATTGCTAATATAACGAGAATAGTTTTTATGACATTGATGTAACCTGGCAGCCAGGGAGAGTGGACTGGGATGTGCATGTGTGAACAATGATGACTTCACTGTACTAGCCAGTGAGGATTGTAGACACCATTGAGTGAGCATGTGTACTGTGTGGCTGTCGTATTCTTGACTGAGCAAGCAGGGCAATGATTCTGCATCAAATTTTGCATTAAGCTTGAATATTACTCTGGGGAAACTATGTGGATGATTCAGAAGGCTGTAGCTATGGGCAAAAGGATATTAGCAGCTTCATTAGGACTACATCCCCACTCATGCATCATATCTCATGTAGAATTTTTGGTGAAACATCAAATCACCCAGGTAACTCAGCCCGACTACAACCCAGATTTGGTGCCCTATTACTTCTGGCTTTTCCCAAAACTAAAATCACCTTTAAAAGGAAAGAGGTTTCACACTGTAGATGAAATTCAGGAAAATAGGATGGGGCAGCTGTTGGCAACTGGGAGAACTGTGTGAGGTCTCAAGGTGCCTACTTTGAAGGGAACTGAGGAGTCATTGTCCTATGTACAATGTTTCTTGTATCTTCTTCAATAAATGTCTCTATTTTTCATGTTATATGGCTGGATATCTTCTGGACAGATTTTGTATGTTCTTTTCTCTTGCAACATTTTTTAAAA
This sequence comes from Micronycteris hirsuta, assembly GCA_004026765.1. NCBI lineage: Eukaryota > Metazoa > Chordata > Mammalia > Chiroptera > Phyllostomidae > Micronycteris > Micronycteris hirsuta. The sequence goes on along the minus strand of PVJI01002681.1, from coordinate 6,503 downwards.
TTTAATCTTTTTTTAATTGTTGTTCAAGTACAGTTGTCTCCATTTCTCCCCCACAACTCTCCCACACTCCCCACCCTCAATCCTACCCCTCTGGTTTTGTCCATGTGTCCTTTATACTTGTTCCTGACAACTCTTCTCATCCCCCCCCATTTTCCCCTCCCACTTCCCCTCTGGTTACTGTTAGTTTGTTCTTAATTTCACTGTCTCTGGTTGTATTTTGCTTGCTTGTTTGTTTTGTTGATTGGGTTCCACTTACAGATGAGATCATATGGTATTTGTATTTCACTGCCTGTATTATTTCACTTAGCAAAATGCTCTCTAGTTCCATCTATGCTGTCACAAAGGGTGGGAGTTCCTTCTTTCTTTCTGCTGCGTAGTATTCCATTGTGTAAATGTACCATAGTTTCTTGATCCAGTCATTTGCCGATGGCCACTTAGGTTGCTTCCAACACTTGGTTATTATAAACAATGTTTCTATGAACATTGGGGTGCTTAGTTTCTTTTAAATTGGTGTTTCAGGATTTTTAGGGTATAGTCCCAGCGGTAGAATTGCTGGATCAAAAGGCAGTTCTATTTTTAGTTTTCTGAAGAAATTCCATACTGTTTTTCACAGTGGCTGTACCAGTCTGCATTCCGATCAGCAGTGGACTAGGGTTTTTTTACTCTACAACCTTGCCAGCACTTGTCGTTTGTTCATTTATTGATGCCCATTCTGACTGGTGTGAAGTGGTATCTCATTGTGGTTTTCATTTGCATCTCTCTGGTGCCTAGTAATGCTGAGCATGTTTTCATGTCTCTGGTCCCTCTGTATGTCCTCCTTGGAGAAGTGTCAGTTCAGGTCCTTTGCCCATTTTTTAATTGGGTTTTTTGTCTTCCTAGAGTGGAGTCCTGTGAGTTCTTTACATATTTTGGAGATAAAACCCTTGTCTCAGGTATCATTGGCAAATACGTTTTCCCATACAGTTGGTTCTTTTTTCATTTTAATGCTGTTTTCTTTAGCCTTGCAGAAGCTTTTTATTTTGATGAAGTCCCATTTGTTTATTCTTTCCTTTATGTCCCTTGCTCTAGGGGACATATTTGTGAAAATATTGCTGTGTAGAATATCTGAGATTTTCCTGCCTATGTTCTCCTCTAGGACTTTTATGCTGTTGCTACTTATATTTGAGTTTATTTTGTATACGACTTAAGTTCGTGGTCGAGTTTCATTTTTTTTCATGTAGCTGTCCAGGTCTCCCAACATCATTTGTTGAAGAGGCCAATTTCACTCAATTTTATGCTCCTTCCCCTTTGTCAAACAATGGGTCATAGAGACATGGGTTTGTTTCTGGGCTCTCTATTCTGTCTTGTAACAATTTTTATTTAAATTTTATTTTGTTTGATAATAATGTTTGTCATATCTGCCCTGCTTGTGTTACAGAGAATCCCAATGTCTGACAATTGGCTTTTTGTGGTGCACTGCTTCTATGTTTAGCCATATTGTTTTCTTTGTTAGCCTTCACTCAGCTTATTTGCCACTAAGGATCAGCTGGGACTGAAAGCGTAGGGCCTTCTCTGTTCCTTTCTCAGCATGACTTTTGCCGGGGTATGTCCATGGCTTTCCAGACACCCTGTTATATTAAGGAGGTTTTTGATGCTTTTAAACCCTAATTTAACTCTTTCCCTAGCTTTCCTTCCAAAACTCTTCAGCCTATTGTTTATCTCAACTGTAATCTTTTGTCCCAGTCAATGGCGGTTTGTTAATTTCCCTTTCAGTTTCCAATTAGTGCCATACACTTGACAGTTTCATATTTCTGAGATTATTCAAATTAAACTAAGCAAAACAAGTGTCTTGCATCTGTCAATTATAACAGCAATTTTCAACATTTTCATCTCATGACACACATGAAGTAATTACTAAAATTCTGATTATATTAAATAAGTATAAAAAGTATATTTTTTCTGACATAAATAAGTATAATTTTGATTGATTCACACCATATGGCTATTGTTGTGTTTGCAGTTGTCATTTTTTAATTTGACAATCTAAGGGAGAATAGGTCAGTGTGTAACAAGGTGCAGCCAGGGGGCCTCTCAAACAGCGATTTATAATGGGGTCCAGAACTCAGGGTGTCCAGGATGTATTAAAATATAGGATGTCCTCACTCTCACAAGTCTGAACTGGGGAATGGGACACATGGAGCTATTGAGAGTTGTTTTGCATAGCAACAGTTTTACAACTAACCTCTGGCATGGTCATTTAACATATCCATAAACTTTAACTGGTTTCATGGATATGTTAAATAGCTTTACCATGCTTTGAGCCAGGGAGATGGGAGTGACTTCAACCTATCATGTAATTGGCAAGGAACTCCCTCTGGTTATAGCACTTGCATGAGAGCTTGGAGATAATTGGTTCCATGTCATGGGGCCACATCTGCCAGGATTTACTATGGCAGCCTAGAAAAGCTGGAAAAATACAGGAATGCTGTCACATGTAGCTGATTGTGGGAGGAGTTGAAAATGGGGCTGCAGGTGAAAATTGGTACTAGGATTTAAACCCAGGGGTGGCAGCCATGCACAGGGGGACCAAGTGGCCTTGGTGAGAGCCAGAACCACTCAGCTTTGAAGAAGAAGGGGAGAACCATGAGGCTTTGGGGAGGTTGGAACTACATGACTTTGGGGCTCCCTTTGCCATGCAGCTTAGGAAGCTGGAAAGCAAGATGTAGCAGTGATGCAGATCTCTCTCTTACCAGACTCTTGCTGGTGGGCCAGGAGAAGGTGCCACGTGGGTTTGGATTAAGAACTGGAGATCCTGACAACAAAACTGTTGGTGTTGGGAACCATGGGAGGCCTGCCAGCTGAGCATGGATTACTGGGAAGAACCAGAGCCTATCTGAGCCACAGACTTCTATTTCTTTTCCTGAGATACAGTACCCTGGACTGGGCCAAGGCTGGGGAAGGAAGGACATGGTGTGTGTTTGTGGGTGTTTTGAGGGACTTTGGGATTTTAATGAAGACATTAAGTCATTACTCTTAAGTCTGTATAACTTTTGAATAAATAATTCCTTTCCTTTTTACCATCTCTGACATTAAGAGCTATAATTCCCTGGAGGCGGGCAAGGAAAACTTAGTACAGGGGGTACCCAGGAGAAGGGGGGGGTCCATTCACAATAGTATATCATCCCCCCACCCATGGGTCCATTTGGTAACAAGTGTCCCTGACTAAATAGTCAGCTATTGCCTGTTTTAAAAATTCTTGTGGCATACCAGTTGAAAATTGCTGCTTTGTAACGCAGATACCACGCTGGGAATATTGGTTACCATCTCAACGACCAACATGCCAGGCAAGGGAACTTAGACTAAAATGCCACAAAGCTTGTTTTTTTTCCTCCCACATATTCACTTGGCTGCTATAAATCTTTGAATATTTCAGTAAATCTGGCAAACTCAAATTTGATTCTCACAGAATTTGCTTCTCTCTGACCTCCAATATTTTCATGGAAGGACCAATCCTTGTTGCTCTCTGCAATGCCTAGTTCCTGATATCAGTGAAATAGTAAATAAATAAATATGATGCTCACTTTTAGGCTGGAAATGTCTTTTATGTATAAAAAAGATGCATGAAATCTTATTTCATATATCTTTTGTTGGTTGATTAGGTGTGTATTTTTCAAATATTTTCTGCATAAATATATAGATTATTACATTACTTTTCTCTTGATTTTAAATATAAAAATATTAAGTACATTTTAATTATGATCAAACTTTTATTTATAGAATCAATTCCATTTGATTATTACATATTATATTTTTAACATGCAATTTAGCTCTGTTTATTTCCACTTTATTTGGGAATTGTGTATTTAAAATGATATTGATTTAATCTATTTTGTATAATTTATTTGAGATTCATTTGTATTTCTGTTTCTGCAAAAGAAATTGGAAATTTTCCTCTATTTTGGTGATCTGGGTCAACTTAAATAAACTTGGCATTGTGTTACATATACCAGTGTTTTAAAACACTATTAAACTTAATCTCATAGAAAAAATAATCAAATTATTTTAGGATGTTAAAAAATATTTTCTCTTAGCATAATGTTCTCCAGGTCCACCTGTACTGTCATAACAGTTAAAATTTTCTTCTTCTTGATGGCCAAGTGGTATTCCATTGTGTAAATGCCCCATAGTTGTTTTATCCACTCATTTACCCATGAATCCATATCATGGTGATTGTAAATAATGATGCAATGAACATAGGAGTGGTTATATTCTTTAAAATTAGTGTTTTGAGTTCCTTCGGATATATTTTTAGAAGTGGGATCACTGGGTCAAAGACAGATCCATTTTAAAATTTTTTGAGGTGTCCCCATACTGACAGTGGGTACACCAATCTGCTTTCCCACCAACAGTGCAAAAGTGTTCCGTTTCTCCATATCTTTGCCAGCACTTATTTTTTGTTGATTTATTGATGATAGCCATTCTAATAGATTTGAGATGGTATCTCACTATGGTTTTAATTTGCATTTCTCTGGTGATTAGTGATGTTGAACATCTTTTCATAAGTCTATTGGCCCTCTGTCTTTTTTTGATGTGTCTATTCAGAGCCTTTGCTCATTTTCAAATTTTTTTGGTGTTGAATTTGATAAGTTCTTTATAAATTTTGGTTATTAAACCCTATCAGATGTGCTGGTGAATATGTTCTCCCATTCTGTGGGTTGTCTTTTTATTTTGTTGGTATTTTCCTTTGTTGTGCAAAAACTTTTTAGTTTGCTGTAGTCCCAGGCGTTTAGATTTTTTTTCCCTTGCTTTGGGAGAAAAATCCAGTATAATATTGCTACGAGCAATGCCTGGCATTGTACTGCCTGTGATTCCACTCATATGTGGAATCCAGTGAACAAACTGTACTAAGAAGCAAAGTAGAGACAGACTTATAGATAAAGACCAGAGTGACAGCTCAGGGAGGAAGGTTGGAGGCTGGAGGGACTGAGCAAAAAGGAAAAAGGACTCATGGACATGGATAACAGAGTGTTTTTTTGTGGGGGAAAGGGTATAAGGGGACTAAATAGTAATGGAAAAAATACAATGAAATAGAAAACTTTAAAAATATTTTCTTTTGAGGTTTAATCTTTTTTTGCCACTTGAATAAAATAATCAGACTAAATCAAATGTATTATGCAGTACCTTAGTGCTAAAGAAAGATTAATTATCCACTAATGTAAAAGTCAAAATTGTTACTAATATTACTTGTACATATTAATATCTAGCCTCATCTTAGCCTGCAATGCTCTTTGAAATTTTTAAAATGAAGACATAGATAAGTTAACACTCTCCCTCCAAAATGAAAATGAATCAAATGTGTCAGGTGAATAATTCCATTAGAATAAGAACCCCATTCAATTTAAATATGTGCACATAATGTTAAACTTTTTATTTACCTTCAATAAAACAGTTAATTAAATAGTTCACACTCTGAAGCCGCTTTTATCAAAACATTGTAAAAGAATTCCTGAGGCAGTCTTCCAGGCAGTAAGCAAATTATTAGGAAAAAAATATGTGTTTGTATCTCAAATTTGAGGAGAGAGTTGGCTGAAAATACATAATTTGGAGGTGGGATACTTGACTTTAAAGAATTAATTCTTAAATATATTATTCAGTGTAAGTAAAAGTGTGTACAAATTGTTTATAAAAGTAACAGAATAAAATGAAGAAAAAATAATAAAAATACCTTTTAAAAGAAATAATATCATGTAGACTAACATTAAATCTTTTACCACAATTAAAATTTTAAATGATTCCAGCAAAACAATTATCTTTGAATGACTAAAGTTTCTGTACTTCACCTAGAAAAAAACTTTATTAATATTATTATTTTTTTAGGAAAAGTCAAAAGCCCTGCAAAATGACTTTTGTTCACTGAGATCTTTCAAAAGGCAACTGTCCAACTTCTTAAATTAACAGAGAAAACCACCACTACAAAATATGGAGAGACAAGTGAATATGGAGAAAAAACTACTTTTTATGTGGAGCAGAAGTTACAGGAAGTATAAACTCATGAGAACACTTATGTGGTAATTTGATGAATAGCTCCTAGCTGCATGTAAACTAACATGAGAGTGGGAAACTTCTGAAGATGACAATCTTAATGTAGCACATATTTCCCTGAGCTTTTTTTTTTTATCCTAATTTTGAACTTTATTTTACTGATATAAAGGTAAGTTTTTTTATTAATTTTTTTGTTTAATTACAGTTATTTGCAGCCTCTCCCCTCCCCACCCCTTCTCCTCCCGTCCCACCCCCCCAGCCTCCCTCCTCCCCCTTAGTTCTGTCCATGTGTCCTCTACAGTGATTCCTGAAAACTCTTCTCCCCATTGTCCCCTCCCCCCTCTCCACTGTCTATTGTTAGACTGTTCTTAATTTCAGTGTCTCTGGTTATGATTTGCTTGCTTTCTGCTTTTGTTGGTTATGATCCGGTTAAAGGTGAGATCATAAGGTATTTGTCCCTCACTGCCTGGCTTACTTCACTT